>PVKV010006583.1:42686-103923 GCA_004027835.1 Alouatta palliata
AAAAGAAAGAGAGAAAGAGAAAAAAGAAAGAAAGAAAGAAAGAAAGAGAGAAAGAAAGAAAAAAAGAAAGAAAGAAAGAAAGAAAGAAAGAAAGAGGAAGGAAGGAAGGAAGGAAGGAAGGAAGGAAGGAAGGAAGGAAGGAAGGAAGGAAGGGAGGGAGGGAGGGACGGAGGGAGGGAGGGAGGGAGGGAAGGAGGGAAAGAAAGATTAGCTGGGCGTGGTGACATATGCCTGTAATCCCAGCTACCTGGGAGGCTGAGGTAGGAGAATTGCTTAAACCCAGGAGGTGGAAAATGCAGTGAGCCAAGATCATGCCATTGCACTCCAGACTGGGCAACAAGAGCGAAACTCTGTCAAAAAAAAAAAAAAAAAAAAAAAAAAAAATTAAGGTTGAAATCATATTAACTATCTTTTCTGACCAAAATAGTACAAAAATAGATATCAGTAATAGCAGGAACTTCAGAAAATTCACAAATGGAAATAAAACAACATGCTCCTGAACAATAAATCAGTCAATGAAGAAAGTAAAAGAAAAATTTTAGGGCTGAGTGTGGTGGCTCACACCATAAAAGCAGCACTTTGGAAGGCCAAGGTGGGAGAATCATTTGAGGTCAAGAGTTAAGACCAATTTGGGAAACACAGTGAGACCCTATTTCTCCAAAAAAAAAAAAAAAAAAAAAAAAGTTAAAAAAAATATAGCCAGGTGTAGTGGAATTTGCCTGTAGTCCAAGGAGGCTGGGGCAAGAGGATCTCTTGAGCCCAGGAGTTTAAGGTTAGAGTAAGCTATGATTATACTACTGCATTCTAGCCTGGGCCACAGTGCAAGACCTCACCTCTATTGGGAAAAAAAGGAAGAAAGAAGAGAAATCAAAAAATTTTAAATTTCTTGACATGAATATAAATGGATACAAAACATACCAAAACCTATGAAATACAGCAAAAGTAGTTCTAAGAGGGAAGTTTACAGCAATAAATGTTTACATCAAAAAGTAAAAAGATTAAAAATAAACAATCTAATCATGCACCTCGTGGAACTAAAAAAAAAAAAACCAACCCCGAAATTATAAATCAATGGAAAGATTTAAAATCAGATCAGAAATAAATGAATAGAAACCACAAAAACAATAAAGAAAATAGCAACAAAACAAAGAATTGGATTTTGAAAAGGTAAACAACAAATCATGGGGAGGACCAAGTATTTTAAAGAAGAAGACCCAAATAAATAAATTAAAAACAATTTTTTTTTAATTACAACTAATATTGCAAAATACAAATAAGCATGAGAGATTATTATGAACAATGATATGCCAGCATATTGGATAACCAAGGAGAAACAGACACATTCCCAAATATACTCAACCTACCACAATTGAATTATAATGAAACAGTATCAGTAATAAAAAGTCTACTATCAAAGAAAAGCCCAGGACCTGATGGTTTCATAGCTGAATTCTACGAAACACTTAAAGAACTAACGCCATTAATTCTCAAGCTCTTTCAAAAACTGAAGAGGAAAGAATACTTACAAACTTATATTACAAGACCAGCATTACTCTGATACCAAAACCAGACAAAAACATAACAAAAGAACATTACAGGCCAATATCCCTGACAACCACAGATGCAAAAGTCCCCAACAAAATACTAGCAAATGGAATTCAACAGCATATTAAAATGATTATCCCAGGGATACAAAGATGGTTCAACCTATGTATGTCAATAAACCTGATACATCATATTAACAGAATAATCATTTCAGTTGATGCAGAAAAAGCATTTGACAAAATGTAACAAAACTAACCATTCCTTCATTATTTAAAAAAAAAAAATCCTCCACAAATTAATTATACAAGAAACCAGGCACAGTGGCTCATGCCTGTATTCCCAGCACTTTGGGAGGCCAAAGTAGAAGGATCCCTTGAGCTTAGGAGTTTGAGGCTAGCCTGGCAAAATTCATTCTCTACAAAAACTACAAAAATTAGCTAGGCATGGTTGTGAGTGCCTGTAGGTCCAGCTACTTGACAGGCTGAGGTGAGAGCATCACTTGAGCCTGGGAGGTTGAGGCTGCAATAAGCCATGATAATGCCACTGTATTCTAGCCTGGGTGAAAGAGCAAGATGGTGTCTCAAAAAAAAAAGAACGTATATATCTAGATATATATATATCTAGATATATAGACAGAGACATATTTGAAAAAAGTTAAAAATACAAAATTCTATTGTTTTCTACATTCCTTCAAAGTCATTGTCTAATGTATATTAAAAATATTACTGATAATAGGAAACTCACAGGCAGTCAGGTTACCGGAAGTCTTCAAATAAACACAGGAAGTATGCTACAATACACATGAGCTTTGAATAGATTTGGGTTAGAGTCACAAGCCCAATCGTCAACAGGATCTTCATAAAAATCTCAACTAATTAAGATTAACATTTTTTCAAATGAACCATTTATTAAGCATTTAGTAAGTTCAAGGCTCTGTGCTAAGCACATTTCACTAGGACAGATTATTTCATTTAATTCTTCCAATATCCTATGGGATAAGTATTAATACCATCATTATGTTCATTTTAAAGATAAGCAAATCAATGTTTTGAAAATGTAAGTAACTTTTTGGATTCACATAAACATTATGCAGCAAGCAGAAATTCTATCTTGGGCCCAGTGCTCATTTGTTAATCACCACTTTTTACTGGATGACTTCTGGGGGTGAAGTTCATGAGAGTAGACCACACAAAGCTCTGTGAGTGATGTGCTGCTGAAGACCAGTCCCACAGAGGGCTTAAAAAGGCAGTAGGTATTTAAAATACAGTATCTTAGCACTGCATTAACTGAAGCCTTTTATGTACCAGGGACCACAAGAAATACTATTTCTAGTCTTCCTAAGACATAAGTTTTATGATCTTCATGACTGAGGAAACTGAGGCTTAGAGAGGTAGATAGGGCAATGTCTGGATCTGAAGGCTCAAATCTCTTAATTGGGGGAGACCTTGAATTGGTATTTTTCTACATTCATTCAGTAGAGTAGACTCACCAGATATTAACAACAACACAAACAAACTCTAAGATATAGGACCACCCTTAGGACATTGGCAATTGAGCTAAGGCCACTTGGGAGCACTGGGAGGGTTGCCTAGGCTCTACACATTTCTGACTTCCTTCCAACTAACCACTGATCAATCCTATGGTTCCAGAATGGCTTCTAATATTGGCAACAATTCTGTAAACTTATTCTTTCAAGAATGCTACAAGAAAAGACAAATGCTTTATATTTGGAATATGAAAAATTGAAGGACAAAGGTATTCACATTCAAGTCTACATTCTAATTCTATAGCTCATCTCACTATACACTGCTGCCTTATATAGAAGATAATCAATAAATCAATAAATAAAATTCATTGAGAAGATAAGCCTGACATTTCATCTTAATCTAGTTTTGTGACCTGGACAAGTTGCTTAACTTCTCTGAGTTTCAATTTTCTCATTTGTTCTAAGGAAATTATAATAATATAATAGTTGTAAATTGCTTAGCACATTGCATAGTAACAGTAAATATCACTTACTTATGAGTGATTTCCTAAGGGTAGACAGAGAAAGAAGGGGAACCCCTCAGCCAGAAACTAGACACATTTTCAGCTTTATTAAATTTTGCTCAATTGCACTTTAAAGTAATTGATGCCATTCACTACTTCCACCATGCTCCATATTCTTACCAACTTTTGTTATTGTCTGATAGAGGGAGAATGGTATATCTCATGGTTATTTAAATTTCCCACAACTGGAGAAATTAAGCATCTTTTCATAAGCCTAAGGGTCATCAGATGTTGAGGGTTGTCTTTTTTTTTTTTTTTTTTTTCAGTGAAACTGTTGTCTTATGGACTTACAGGAATTTTGGACTAGTCTAGATATAAATCCTTTATAAGTTATACGAATTTCAAATTTCTTCTCCTAGACTATAGCTTCTCTTTTAATTACCTTTTTCATATGGAAGCTATTTTAATCACACAAATTATTCTTGTCCTTCAAGGTTTTTGCTTTTGCGTTGGTTTAAAAAACAGTGCCTGCTTCATAAGCTTATTATGAGATGTTAAACGAATTAACACTTTGAAAGTGTTCAGAATAGTGCATGGTGCAAGTAAGTGCTATATAAGTGTTAAATAAACAAAACTACACTAACATTTGTGAGGAGGCAAGCTGTTGGTAGGGAAGGGAAAGACACTAGAGAAGTTTTTAGAAACAAAAACTTGTTACAGGGGTGCATTCCATACATGCATTACCTATAGGAAATGTCCCTTTGGACAAATCTGAGTAAATTCAAACCAAACCAACAAGGCTCTGCAAGATCCAGCCTGCAGTCTACAATTCAGTAACTATAAACAGGCCTGTGACACTTCTGTAACCCACAGGGAAACAGCTGGAATTTGTTGGTCGGCATTTCTACCATAAACAGAATCACAGATTTAATATTTCCTGTAATATCCTCAGATCTTATTTCCTCTTAGGAATTATCTCTACATATTACTGATAAATTATGGTTAAAGTTATCTTTTCTCCCTCTAGCATTTATGAGTTCTCCATTGTCTGAATGTCAATTTGTAGGCCACAAAAAAGGCAAAGTAGGAGTCCAAAAAGGAATCTAGGCAATGCTTTCGGTCTCAAGATGGCTCAGTACATTCCATACAACTTGCTCTTAAAGACAACAGGTTACACAGGTTAATGTATTAAGACTCACAGTTGTTATTAACACATTAACAATATTGTCCATACTAATAATCATTCACAGTTCAGATGTAAACTGTTTTGCACAGATTTTGAATGAAATGTGGATCATATATTACAATGGTTTGGCCTGACCAGAATTGCTATGACCGTCTACACAACCTAAGCTGTGTCAATCAAAACATGATACAGAAAAGTTACCGACAATACCAAGGTCCAGTCACACCTCACACCAGAGGCTACTTATACTAAAAAATGAGTCTTTTTAATTAATATCTCTTTGTGAAGAACTACTGGTAAAATAATACAAAATTATTGAAGAAAAAATATTTAAATATCAACAGAGACAAAGGAAGAAATAAAATCAACTATAACCTTACCACATAGAAATAATTTTGGCTTATGCATAATTTTAGCATTTTTGTATAAATGTAGATGTTTACTTTTTATTCTTTTCTCCATAACATGATTCTGTAACAAATGTATATTTATAAAATTAAAAAGTGATCATAATCTTTTGTAATCATTTTAAACTCAGCATTCATATATTCTGGTCCAGAAATAGTGAGCTACTATGGCTGAAGAATATTCATTATAGGGGTATATCGTAAGTTACTTGAGCTAACCTGTGATATTTATGTTTTATTTTCCTAAAATTTCTAAATACTTCTTCAATAAACATCATTGCAGATAAAACTCTATATATGATCTTACTTCACTAGGATCCATTCTTGGAAAGGGAAATCTTTTAAATGTGTATAATTTCAAAACTGTTCTATATTCATCCATTGAACAAGTTTTATTGAGTTCCTACTAAATAAAAGGCATTGTGTAGGGTTACAGCAGTGAAGAAAATAGACAAAAATTCTAATCTCCAAGATTGCCAAAAGGAGAGATAAGTAAATAAAATCTGTATTATTTGTGAAATTGCTATGGAGGAAAGTTAAGCAGAAAAATAAAGCCCTTTGTGAAGAGTTGCACTTCTTAATAGGGTAATTTAAGAAGGTCTCAGTGAGAAGAATAAGTGTCAAATGCATTACATAAGCAGTTTCTCTCACCAAAACACGATATTATCATTTATATCATCAATTTGATTTTTTTTAATTATATACTTTAAGTTCTGGGATACATGTGCAGAATGTGCAGGTTTGTTACATAGGTATACACATGCCATGGTAGTTCGCTACACCCATCAACCCATTATCTACATTAGGTATTTCTCCTAATGCTATCCCTCCCCTAACCCCCACCCCCCAACAGGCCCCGGTGCGTGATGTTCCCCTCCCTGTGTCCATGTGTTCTCATTGTTCAACTCCCACTTATGAGTGAGAACATGCAGTGTTTGGTTTTCTGATCCTGCGTTACTTTGCTGAGAATGATAGTTTTCAGCTTCATCCATGTCCCAGCAAAGGACATAAACTCATCCTTTTTTAGGGCTATATAGGATTCCATGGTGTATATGTGCCATTTTGTTTATTCAGTCTATCTCTGATGGGCATCTGGGTTGGTTCCAAGTTTTGGCTATTGTGAGCAGTGTCACCATAAACATACGTGTGCATATGTTTTTATACTAGAATGTTTTGTAATCCTTTGAGTATATACCCAATAACGGGATTGCTGGGTCAAATGGTATTTCTATTTATAGATCCTTGAGGAATCGCCACACTGTCTACCACAATGGTTGAACTAATTTACATTCCCACCAACAATGTAAAAGCATTCTTATTTCTCCACACTCTCTAAAGCATCTGTTGTTTCCTGACTTTTAAATGATTGCCATTCTAACTGGTGTGAGATGGTATCTCATTGTGGTTTTGACTTCCATTTCTCTAATGACGAATGATGAGCTTTTTCTCATGTTTATTGGCTGCATAAAAGTCTTCTTTCAAAAAGTGTTTGTCCATATACTTTGCCCACTTTTTGATAGGGTTGTTTGTTTTTTCTTATAAGTTTGTTTAAGTTCCTTGTAGATTCTGGGTATTAGACCTTCGTCAGATGGATAGGTTGCAAACATTTTCTCCCATTTTGTAGGTTGTCTGTTCACTCTGATGATAGTTTCTTTTGGTGTGCAGAAGCTCTTTAATGTAATTAGATTTCATTTGTGAATTTTGGCTTTTGTTGCCACTGCTTTGTGAAGTCTTTGCCCATGCCTATGCCCTGAATAGTATTGCCTAGGTTTTCTTCTAGGGATTTTATGATTTTAGGTCCTAAATTTAAGTCTTTTATTCATCTTGAGTTAATTTTTGTATAAGGTGTAAGGAAGAGGTCCAGTTTCAGTTTTCTGCATATGGCTACCCAGTTTTCCCAACACCATCTATTAAATAGGGAATCCTTTCCTCATTGCTTGTTTTCATCAAGTTTGTCAAAGATCAGATGGTTGTAGATGTATGGCACTATTTCTGAGGCCTCTGTTATGTTCCATTGGTCTAAATATCTGTTTTGGTACTGGTACCAGTGCCAGGCTGTTTTGGTTACTGTAGCCTTATAGTATAGTTTGAAGTCAGATAGGGTGATGCCTCCAGCTTTCTTTTTGCATGGAATTGTCTTGTGGGATCTTTTTTGGTTCCATATAAAATTTAAAGTAGTTTTTTTTCAAATTCTGTGAAGAAAATAAATGATAGCTTGATGGAAATAGCATTGAATCTATAAATTACTTTTGGCAGTATGGCCCTCATGATATTGATTCTCCCTATCCATTTGCATGGAATATTTTTGTTTGTGTACTCTTATTTCCTTGAGCAGTGGTTTTGTAGTTCTCCTTGAAGAGGTCTTTCACATCCCCTATAAGTTGTACTCCTCTGTATTTTATTCTCTTTGTAAAACTTGTGAATGGGAATTCACTCATGATTTGGCTCTCTGGCTATTATTGTTGTATAGGAATGCTTGTGTTTTTTGCACATTGATTTTGAATTCTGAGACTGCTGAAGTTGTTTATCAGCTTAAGGGCATTTTGGGCTGAGAAAATGGGGTTTTCTAAATATACAATCATGTCATCTGCAAACAGAGACAATTTGACTTCCTCTCTCCCTATTTGAATAACCTTTATTTTTTTTCTCTTGCCTGACTGCCCTGGCCAAAATTTCCAATACTCTGTTGAATAGGAGTGGTGAGAGAGTGCATCCTTGTCTTGTGCTGGTTTCCAGAGAAAATGCTTCCAGCTTTGCCCATTCATTATGATATTGGTTGTGGGTTTGTCATAAACAGCTCTTATTATTTTGAGATACGTTCCATTAATATCTAGTTTTAGTATGGAGGGGTGTTAAAGTTTATCAAAGGCCTTTTCTGCATCTATCGAGATGATCATATGGTTTTTGTCATTCGTTCTGTTTATATGATGAATTATGTTTATTGATTTGCATATGTTGAACCAGACTTGCATCCCAGGGATGAAGCCGACTTCATTGTGATGGATAAGCTTTTTGATTTACTGTTGGATTCAGTTTGACAGTATTTTATTGAGGATTTTTGCATTGATATTCATCAAGGATATTGGTCTGAAATTTCCTTTGTTTGTTGTGTCTCTGAAAGGCTTGGGTATCAGGATGATGCTGACCTCATGAAATGAGTTAGTGAGGAGTCCCTCTTTTTCTATTTTTGGAATAGTTTCAGAAGGAATGGTACGAGCTCCTCTTCATACCTCTGGAAGAATTCAGCTGTGAATCCATCTGGTCCTGGGCCAGATGGGCAAAAGTTGATCTATCTTGGTAGGCTATTCATTACTGCCTCAATTTCAGAACTTGTTATAGGTCTATTGAGGAATTCAACTTCTTCCTGGTTTGTCTAGGGAGAATATATGTGTCCAGGAATTCATCCATTTCTTCTAGATTTTCTAGTTTATTTGCATAGAGATGTTTATAGTATTCTCTAAGGGTAGTTTGTATTTCTGTGAGATCAGTCATGATATCTCCTTTATCATTTTTTATTGTGCCTATTTGATTCTTCCCTCTTTTCTTCATTAGTCTGGTTAGCAGTATATCTATTTTATTAATCTTTTCAAAAAACGAGCTCCTGCCTTCACTGATTTTTTGAAGGGGATTTTGTGTCTCTATCTCCTTGAGTTCTGCTCTGATCTTAGTTATTTCTTGTCTTCTGCTAGTTTTTGAATTTGTTTGCTCTTGCTTCTCTAGTTCTTTTAATTGTGATGTTAAAGTGTCAATTTTAGATCTTTCCCCCTTTCTCCTGTGAGCTTTTAGTGCTATAAATTTCCCTCTGAACACTGCTTTAGGTGGGTCCCAGAGATTCTGATACATTGTGTCTTTGTCCTCATTGGTTTCAAAGAACTTATTTATTTCTGCCTTAATTTTTTTATCTACCCAGTAGTCATTCAGGAGCAGGTTGTTCAGTTTCCATGCAGTTGTGAGATTTTGAGTGAGATTCTTAATCCTGAGTTCTAATTTGATTGCACTGTTGTCTGAGAGACTGTTTGTTATGATTTCCATTCTTTTACATTTGCTGAAGAGTGTTTTACTTCCAATTATGTGGTCAATTTTAGAATAAGTTTGACGTGGTGCTGAGAAGAATGTATATTCTGTGAATTTGGGTGGAGAGTTCTGTAGATGTCTATTAGGTCCACTTGGTCCAGAGCTGAGTTCAAGTCCTGAATATCTTTGTTAACTTTCTGTCTTGTTGAGCTGTCTAATATTGACAGTGGGGTGTTAAAGTCTCACAGTCTCACACTGTTATATAGATGTGGACTACAAAGAGTCTACGTCTCTTTGTAGGTCTCTAAGAATTTGCTTTATGAATCTGGGTGCTCCTGTATTAGGTTCATATACATTTAGGACAGTTAGCTCTTCCTGCTGTGTTGATCTCTTTTTATTATTAAGCAATGCTCTTCTTTGTCTTTTTTGATCTTTGGTTGGTTTAAAGTCTGTTCTATCAGAGACTAGGATTCCAAACCCTGTTTTGTTTGTTTGTTTGATTTGGTTTGGTTTTTTTGCTTTTCATTTGCTTGGTAAATCTTTCTCCATCCCTTTGAGTCTATGTGTGTCTTTGCTTATGAAATGGGTCTCCTGAATACAGAACACTGATAGGTCCAATTTACCAGTCTTTGTCTTTTAATTGGGGCATTTAGCCCATTTACATTTAAGGTTAATATTGTTATGTGTGCATTTGATTCTGTCATTATGATGCTAGCTGGTTATTTTGCCCATTAGTTGATGCAGTTTCTTCATAGTGTTGGTACAATTTGGTACATTTTTGCAGTGCCTGGTACTGGTTTCTCTTTTCCATATTTAGCACTTTCTTCAGGAGCTCTTGCAAGGCAGACCTGGTGGTGACAAAATCTCTCAGCATTTGCTTGTCTGTAAAGGATTTTATTTCTCCTTCACATTTGAAGCCTAGTTTGTAGGGATATGAAATTCTGGGCTGAATATTCTTTCTTTAAGAATGTTGACTATTGGCCCCCACTTTCTTCTGGATTGTAGGGTTTCTGCAAAGAGATTCGCTGTTACTCTGATGGGCTTCCCTTTGTGGGTAACCCAACCTTTGTCTCTGGCTGCCCTTAATATTTTTTCCTTCATTTCAACCTTGGTGAATCTGATGATTATGTGCCTTGAGGTTGCTCTTCCTGAGGAATATCTTTCTGGTGTTCTCTGTATTTCCTGAATTTGAATCTTGGCCTGTCTTGCTAGGATGGGGAAGTTCTCCTGGATAACATCCTGAAGAATGTTTTCCAACTTGGTTCCATTCTCCCTGTCACTTTCAAGTACACCAATCAAACATAGGTTTGGTGTTTTCATATAGTCCCATGTTTCATGGAGGCTTTGTTTGTTTCTTTTCATTCTTTTTTTCTCTAATCTTGTCTTCAAATTTTATTTCATTAAGTTGATCTTCAATCTCTGATATCCTTTCTTCTGTTTGATTCATTTGGCTATTGATATTTGTGTATGTATAATGAAGCTCTCGTGCTGCATTTTTGAGCTCCATAAGGTCATTTATGTTCTTCTCTAACTGCTTATTCTAGTTAACATTTCTCTAATGTTTTTCAAGGTTCTTATCTTTCTAACATTGGGTTAGAACATGCATCTTTAGCTTGGAGGAGTTTGTTATTACCCACCCTCTGAAGCCTATTTCTGTCAATTCATCAAATTCATTCTCTGTCCAGTTTTGCACCCTTGCTGGTGAGGAGTTGTGATCTTCTGGAGAAGAGGCATTCTGGTTTTTGAAATTTTCACCCTTTCTGTGCTGGTTTTTCCTTATCTTCATGGATTTATCTACTTTTGATCTTTGATGTTGGTAACCTTGGGATGAGGTTTTTGTGTGGACATCCTCTTTGTTGAAGTTGATGCTATTCCTTTCTGTTTGTTAGTTTTCTGTCTAACAGTCAGGACCCTCAGCTGCAGGTCTGCTGGAGTTTAATGGAGGTCCACTCCAGACACTGTTTGCCTGGGTATCACCAGTGGAGGCTGCAGAACAGGAAAGATTGCTGCCTGTTCCTTCCTCTGGAAGCTTCATCCAAGAGGTGCACCTGACAGATGCCAGTCAGAGCTCTCTTGTATGAGATGTCCGTCAACCTCTGTTGGGAGGTATCTCTCAGTCAGGAGGCATGGGGGTCAGGGACCCACTTGAGGAGGCAGTATGTCCCTTAGCAGAGCTTGAATGCTGTGCTGGGAGATCCACTGCTCTCTTCAGAGCCAGCAAGCAGGAACATTTAAGTCAGCTGCATTTGTGTCCACAGCTGTCCCTTGCCCCAGGTGCTCTGTCCCAGGGAGATGGGAGTTTTATCTACAAGCCTCTAACTGAGGCTGCTGCCTTTCTTTCAGAGATACCCTGCTTAAAGAGGGGGAATCTAGAGAGGCAGTGTGGCTACAGTGGCTTTTCCGAGAGCTGTGATGGGCTCTGCACAGTTTGAACTTCCTGGAGGCTTTGTTTATACTGTGAGGGGAAAACCATCTGCTCAAACCCCAGTAATGGCAGACACCCTCCCCGCACCAAGTTGGAGCATCCCAAATCGACTTCAGAGTGCTGTGCTAGCAGCAAGAATTTCAAGTCAGTGGATCTTAGCTTACTGGGCTCCATGGGGGTATGATCTGCTGAGCTAGACCACTTGGCTCCCTGGCTTCCGCCCCCTTTCCAGGAGAGTGAATGGTTAGGTCTCACTGGCATTCCAGGCACCAGTGGGGTATGAAAAAAAACTGAAGCTAGCATGGTGTCTGCTCAAATGGCTGCCCAATTTTGTGCTTGAAACCCAGGGGCTGGGTGGTATAGGCACTCAAGGGAATCTCCTGATCTGTGGGTTGTGAAGACCATGGAAAAAGCACAGTATCTGGGCTGGAGTGCACCATCCCTCATGGCAGGGTCCCTCACGGCTTCCCTGGGCTAGGGGAAGGGAGTTCCATGACTCCTTGTGCTTCCCGGGTGAGGCAATGCCCCACCCTGCTTCAGCTCGCCCTCAATGGGTTGTACACACTGTCTAACCCAATGAGATGAGCCAGGTACCTCAACTGGAAATGCAGAAATCACCCACCTTCTGCATTGAGCTCGCTGAGAGCTGCAGACCAGAGCTGTTCTATTTGGCCATCATGCCAGCTGCCTATTTGAATTTTTTCCCAGTGTGATAGGGAGAAAAGGGGCATCTCACTGATTATTAATGCTTACAGTTCTTTACACATCTTATTTTACAAAATGCCTGGTTATATCTTTTTGAAAATTTTCTATTGAGTTACTTTTTCTTATTAATGTGTAGATGATTTTTATATTAAGTATGTTAGAACAGCTTTTATTGATGGTGGTTTTGAATATGCAGAACTTTTAGAATACTTCCAGCTCTCAAGGACATAGGTAATGATAAAATTAGAGTATCTCACAATTTCTCATTTGCTTTAGTCTACATCATATACACAATAATCTCATAATAAGTATCTTAATTCTACCACAACCAGTTGTGTGTGTGTGTGTTTATATATATATATATATATATATATATTTCCCCCCTCCAAGGGAGGGTCTTACTCTGTCAACCAGGCCACAGTGCAATTGTGCGATCATAGCTCACTGCAGCCTGAAACACTTGGGATCAAGTGATCCTCAGAGCTCAGCTTCTCAAACAGGTGGGACTACATGTTCATGCCACCATGCCCAGTTAATTTTCATATTTTTTGTAGAAACAGGATTTTGTCATGTTGCCTAGGCTGGTCTTGAACTCCTTCCTGGCCTCAAGGAATCCTCCCACCTCAATCTTCCAAAGTGCTAGGATTACAGGCATGAGCCACTGCACCAGGCTTTATTTTTCTTTAAATGTTGATTAACTACCCCACTTCTATCCTAATGTTTAATTTCATACTATATCTATGTGTCTCATTATTTATGAGCATACATAAACCATATGCTCACTGCCTATTCTGTTCTTACTCTTTGACTCTTAGTAAGCCATTCCTGAGTGTTTGTTTATGTGTGTATATGTGTGTGTATAAATTAAACACACAACTAGTCTGTAGATAACTATCTCTCCAGGCACTTTTGTGGTCTGAAGATTATTCTCTAATAGATTACTCAGCTATATGCACAGTAGTAACAAAAATCAAAATTAAACAATTGCAGAAAAATTCAATCAGAAAATTAAAAGACTTGTACACTAAAAATTATAAAACATTAATGTAGAATATTAAAGAAGACAAAGAAATACACCCTATGTTCATGGATTAGAAGAACTAATATCATTAAAATGTGTATTTTACCCAAAGTGATCTACAGATTTAATATAAACCCTATCAAAATGTCCGAGGCATTATTTACAGAAATAGGAAAGAAAATCCAAGTATTTATATGGAACTATGAAAGAATATAGCCAAAGCAATCTTGAGCAGGAAAAGCAAAACTGGAGGCATCTCACTTCCCGATTTCAAAATAGATCACAAAACTACGATAATTGAAACAGTGTGGTAATGGCATAAAAATAACAATGGAACAGAACAGACAGTCCAGAAATAAATCCATACATCTACAGTGAAATGATCATCACAGGGATGCCATGAACACAGAACAGGGAAAAAATAGTGTTTTCAATAAATGGCAGTGAGAAAACGATATATCCACAGGCAGAAGAGAGAAATTTGACCCCATCTGACACCCTATACAAAAATCAACTGACAATGGGTTAAAGACTAAAACATAAGACATGAAACTATATAACTAATAGAAGAAAACAGAGGGAAAGTTTCCTAATATTGACCTGGGCAACATTTTTTTGTATTATGGCCATAAAAGCACCATCAACAAAAGTAAAAATGACAAATGAGATTATATCAAACTAAAAAGTCCCTGTAAAGGAAAGAAAATAATCAGTTAAATGAAGAGACAATGTACAGAATGAGAGAAAATATTTACAAACCATATATTTAAGGGATAATCTTGCAAAATATATAAGGAACTAATACATCTCCATAGTAAATATAAACAAATAACCCAATGTAAAAGCAAGCAAAGGACTTGAACAGGCATTTCATAAAAGAAAACACACGAATGATCAACAAATAAAAAGGTGCTCAACTTTGATATATCAGGGAAATATTAATCACAGTCACAGGGAGATACCACCTCACATCTGTTACAATGACTATTATCAGAAAAAATAACAAGTGTGGCAAGGACACAGAGAAAAGGGAATTCTTCTCACTGTTGGTGAGAATGTCAATTAGTATAGCCATTATGACAAACAGTATGGAAGATCCTCAAAAATTAGAAATAGAACTGCTTTGTAATTCAGCCATCTTACTTCTAGGTATACAGTCATATATCACTTAATACAGAAATAAAGTATTAAATGCAGTCACACTTAGCATTGCTAAGTGATTCATCTTATAAGAACAAGTACGTGGAGTGTACTTACACAACCCTAGATGGAACAGCCTACCGCACACCTAGAGTATAAGGTATTGTCTATTGCTGATAGGCTACAAACCTATACAGCATGTTATTACATGAATACTATGTGTCTAAACATATCTAAACAAAGAAAAGGAACAATAAAATTACATTATTATAATCTTACAGGACCACTATGCTACATTCAGACTGTCACTGATTGAAACGTTGTTATGTGGGACATGACTATACACCCAAAAGATATGAACTGGTGTCCTAAAGATATATTTTCACTCCATGTTCACTTCAACATTCTTAACAAAATCCAACATATGAATACAACCTAAGCAAGTGTCCATCATGGATAAAGAAAATAAAGTAGACATGCATAGGTACACACATACGTACACATACACACACACAGTGGACTATCATTCAGCTATAAAAAAGAAATTCTGATATTTGCTAAAACACAGATGAACCCAGAGTACAATATATAAAGTTAAATAAGTCAGACATGGAAAGACAAATACTATATGACCTCATATATATGTGGAATTCCCTATATATTGAATAAGAATAAGATTTGATTAGACATTATATGGTATATTAACATGGATTAGATTAATAGTAGATTAGATTATGGGAGGGGGATATGTTGGTCAAGGGGTACAAAGTTTCCATTATAAGGACAAATATGTTCTGGAGATACAGTAAACAAGAGTGTGAATGCAGTTAATCATACTTTTTCTGTACTCGAAATTTGCTAAAAGCTTAGATCTTCAGTTACTATACACAAAAAAACAGTGTTAACTAGCTATGGTGAAAAATGTGTAAATTAGCTTGATTGTGGTGATTATTCAAAATGTATATGTATATCAAATAATCACATTGTACACCTTAAAATATATACAATATTTATTTGTTAAATATACCTAAAAAAAAAAAAAAAAAAACCAGCAATACATCTTTAAATAGGTGAGCCAGGATTTGTCTCCATCATGACCTTACAGTATTTTAAGTCTTTAAGCCTTAGTTTCATCATAAAGGAAAAGCACATATGATGATTCCTACCTCGCGCAAGTTTCGTGAAGGTTAAGTAAAATAGACGCGATGTAAATGAAAGTCTTATTTGTGCCCGGCACGTGGTAATAAGTACTAGGTAGAAATTAGGAGGCCAGACATGGTGGCTCATGTCCATAACTCCAGTGCTTTGGGAGGCTGAAGAGGGAGGATCACTTGAGGCCAGGAGTTCAAGACAAGGCTAGGCAACAAAGCAAGACCCTTTCTCTAGAAAAAAAATTTTTTAAATACCCAGGCATGCTGGCACGTGCCTGTAATGTCTGTAGTCCCAATTACTCAGGAGGCTTAGGCAAGAGGATCCCTTGAGTACATGAGTTTGAGGCTGCAGTGAGCTATGATTGCACCTCTGCCCTCCAGCTTGGACAACACAGTAAGAACCTCTCTCCTTTAAAAAAAGTAAAGAAAAGAAAAAGAAAAAAGCACAAACAATAATTTGTTGGGGATGCCATTGTCAGACTTCTTGCCCTAAAATTTCTTTGTTCTCTATTGACATACTGGAAAGATTAATAATCAAGCTAAAGGCATTTCAACTGCACATTCAGACTCTAAGCAACATATCCAACATAATCTAAATTCAAGTATATGGTAATGGAAAGCAACACGCCAGAATATACAAGCCTACAACTTCTCTTTGATTTTTCTGTTTTGAAACTCTATTTTTAATATGTCCCCACTGAATTTAATTTAAACTTATTAAAAGAAAGAAATTTTCAAATCAAGTATAAAAATTTACTACTTTACACATTTACTCATTTTCTCATTTGCTGCCTTCCATGCATAAAAAGTCTTAGGAATGGGAACATTATTTTCTTACTGTACATAAAACACCAACATGAAAACAGTATTCAGAAAAGAGGCATAGGATAGAAAATGTTATTTTTTATGCCAAAAGATTCCAAAGGTAGAATGAATTTTGCCAGCAATGTCATCCCACCTGAGGAACCCAGAAGAGAGTTCATCCAACCCACATTTGCAAGTATAGAGCACAAGAAGTACTCTTCCAGGAAATACTACCACATTCAGAAGGAAGTCACTTTTGGAAACCTCTAAATAAGACTCCATCTCCCCAGTCTTGCTGCTTTCTGTCCATCCTCTCTTACCCCACCCAGACCAGTCTTGTTCCCTTAAATTACTCATTTCCTTTAAATTACTCCTAAGGATGATGTCTCTATTTACAGAACTATCACTCAAATAATTCAAATATTTTGTAAGTATTAATGTGTAATACAATATGATAATAAAATCCAATAAAATCAGCTTGAGGATGTTCTTTTCCCTATGCATATAGCATTATTATGAGAAACATTTAAGTAATTTATCTCAAATACTGTTTCTCTACATCAATTGAAGAATAAACACATTACAGCTATACTGTTTCTCTATATGAATTGAAGAATAAACACATTACAGCTAAGATGATTGCTCTCACTTCCAAAAACTAATTTAAATGTTGTTTGTGATATTAAAAACCAACATTGGGCTGGGCACAGTGGCTCACACCTGTAATCCCAGCACTTTGAGAGGCTTGAAGCCAGGCTGTTTCCAGCCTGGCCAACATAGCAAAACTCCATCTCTACTAGAAATACAAAAATTATCCGGGTGTGGTATCATGTTCTTGTAGTCCCAGCTACTCAGGAGGCTGAGGTAGGAGAATGGCTTGAACCTGGGAGGCAGAGGTTGCAGTGAAGCAAGATCGTGCCACTGCACTTCAGCCCAAGCAAGAGTGCGAGACTCCAAAAGAATGAGAACTATAAATCTTTTAATTCAGTTTGATTGAATCATTTCATTTGTACAGTATTATTCAACATAATAATCTTTTCATGACAATAAAATTCTAGTTAACAATAAAGACTTAAAATCCACTAAATGCCAAAAAAAAAAAAATCTAATCCCTTGGTATACTATGAAATATTTATACAACAGGGTAGTATATAAGCCATTTGAAGTAAAAAATATAGCCAATGTACACAAAATACTTGATACCATATACACAAAGAACGTTAAGCAAATGCAAAAACAGAACTCACAATTGTATGTGCATATGATTACATCTCTCTATGCATATACATTAACAGAACTCCAAAAACAATTTGTAAAGAAATTTTTCCCTTATCATCATATTTTTTCTTCCTCAACAGTTTCCAAATCCTTTAAAAAACTGGCAGATGATTAAAGCAGTCTCATGGCTTAATAGAGAGTATGGGGCGCTCCACTAACTGTAAGCACTCTGGGACAGGAAACGGTCTCACTTGTTCCCTGTTCTCCATAGCCTTGCACCAGGACAGAGCCTGACAGTTGACAGCTGATATTTTTTTTAGCATATACTATGTGTCAGGCACTGTTTTAAGTACTTTACATAGACACAGACACCGACATAGACATAGACATTTAATCCCTGTAACATAAGTACTACTATCATCTTCATTTTATATATGAGGGGCCTGAAGCATAGAGAAGTTCAAATGATTTACCAACATCACAGAGTTAACAAGAGCCAGGATTAGAAATGAGACAGTATGAGCCCCAGCATGCATGCTCTTAACACCCTATCCCATCCCCATGCTATACCACCTCAATAAAAGAGGAGGTGAGCAATGAAGGGGGATGAATTTAAGGATGGATGGATGAAATTATCAATTGATGGACTGATAGATAATTAGACACCGATTTATAGATCAATTATTGGGGTTCATTCTCTCTGAACCTGGGAAAGGAAACTGACATAGTAGTGAGCACCTCTCTGCTCTGACAGTCTGTTAGGTGCTTTCACACATTTCTTACTGGATCATATTAGCAATCCTGTAATATGCCTCATATTGTCCCATTTTGAAGATGTGGAAACAGGATTTTGTAAATTTGATGTTAATTCTTGGAAAAATCCTGGGATTTGAAATGATGCTTGGCAGAGTTCAAGCTCAATATCTATACTAAAAATTACTATATATGCTCATTATCCCCAATTTATAGATGAAAAAAATCTGAAACACAGAAGTCACATAACTAATGTCTTAATAGGACGGGACAAGTACTAAAAGCTGAGCAGTTTGATTGAAGCATCAACGCTAGCATGATTGCATTTAGCCTTTCTTGTCCTCTGACACTCACAGCTGTAGAGGCTATACATGCCCCATCCCACATCCCTTGACCAATCTGAGCTGGTCTGGGTTGTCTTGTTTACTGGAAGTATAAACAGTTCCATGCTGCTGACGGCTTTCCTTCCCAAATGACTACACCTCTTCTTTGCATGTGGCTTTTTCCACAACTATGGGAGTTTGCTGAATGGGACCTCCAGGGGCAACTATCAAACAGTAGGGGATAGTAGCTGGGGGATAAATGCCCTCGCATCCACACCCTCTGGTTATATGATTCTGAAGTATGTACACACAGTTTTTAGAGTGTGCCCAGCATGACTGAGCCCCAGCTACCCAAATGGCAAACTGTTTATCTGCTTCATTTCCCTGCCTCCCCCACCACCTTCCCCTACACTTAATACCATTTCTTGGAATCCTCTCCCTAAAAAATCAATGGTACCCAAGATCCCAGAATGGTTTTGCTTCAAGGCAAATCCTAACATGCCACCATTTTTCTAATCGTTACTGCATTTGTGGATCACAGTCACACTCTTCAAACTTTAAGAGGACTTTTGGGAGGTGGTCAAAAATGCCATCAATAACTCAGTTATGTGGGGGCGCTGCTAACCTACAGAATGAACATTTCAGACTCAGAAACACTTTAGACTTAGAAACACGGAATGGGAAAAATAAAGCCTACTTAAGAGAGTATATGAAATGCAATCTTAGCTTTTAACTTTAATGCACTGAAAATATTTCAATCAAATATCACATTCAACTACTATTGCTGTGGGAATAAACTGATATATTTAGTAAAAACAACATAACCAACTATCATAAAATGATTGACATTTCTCATTGATAAGCTTTTGCATGTGCATGTTGCTTTAAGATGCTTCATATGGTTACTGTTAAAATAAGTATTAAGATTTATTGAACAATACAGTAAACAACCACAAAGAGCATGCATAAATTATTAGTGGATTCAGCTACTTATGGCAGAAGTCATTGGTGGACTGTGTTTCATCAGAACATTCACTCTCCCACTAAAAAATGAAACATTTTGTAATACACAAACAAGAAACATAGTTCTTTTCCCTCTTACTGAGTTTACACTTTCCTTCCCATAGAAAAATCAAAGAAAGGAAAATATACAAGTTTCTTAATGCATTTGTAAGAAAGAAAACTGCAACTGAAAATAAGTCAATTGTATAACACATTATTATAGAATTCAGCCATTTCTCCTGAGTAACATAAAAGCTAGAAAATACTCAAAGATACATGTGACTGTGATATTCACACAAAGTGAAAGAACATGAATTAATAACAGAAGGCATTTCCATAAGTAGCATTTATTTCTTGCCTATATTTTGACCTCTGTGTTCTGTGCCATTATCGGCTCTCAACAGTGAAAGGCTACAAGCAAAATTGCTGATAGCGCTCATCAGCTATGTCAGAGCCCTAAGGTTTTTTTTTTTATTATTATTACTATTGGCATTATGTGGTTTTCTCTCTTAAAAATGGATGTGTATTTCAAAGTTATTTGTTAGCTTCATCAATTTATTGATTACTGAGATGTTCACATTAAAAACACGGAAAAAAGTGGGAAATATGACGATGTAAAACAATTACCTATAATTCTGTGGAGAAACAACCACGGATAATATTAGCTTTACTTCCTTCTTTGGTACTATTCCTTTATGTCATTGCTAATGTAGTCTATAATTGTGCCTTTAAATTAGTGTGACGGAATAAGCATTTCCCACACAATAAAAAATCTGTGGCAAATTTAATTTTTAGTTAATACAGAATATTCCAAAGAAAGTTTTACTTGTTTCTCTAATGTCAGATGTATATGTGCTTTGACCTATTTCATGATTGTGAACAACTCTGCAATTGTATACTTACGGTTCTTTATCTTGATTCCTCTAAAGACATTTGCCAGGACTCCAAGAATGAATATTTGAAAATAGAATTACGGAGTCACTAAGAATGACACTTTAAGGCTCTGTATACCTATTGAACAATTTCTTTTTGCACAGCAGGGAATGAACTTATATGTCTTAATATGCCTTAGGCAACATTAATTATTATTCATTTTTATAAGTATTTGAATGATTAAAAAGAGAAAAACATGTTTCAGCCATTTTATTTGCTTATATTTAATCTCTAGTAAGACAATATTTTTCATACATGAATTTGACCTTATATTTTCAGCTTTTGTGAAGTATTTCAATACACTGAGGTTGTTACAATGTTTTCTGACCTATTTTAATAGTGTCCTTGTAAAATAACTACTATTATCTGCAGTTATCTTAGAAATATATTTCCCACCTTACATTTTCAATGTATTTATGTTGCTTTAACATTAGAGTTGTTCTACTATATAGCAGGGATTGTTATCTCCAGCGCTTAAAGAACAATTTCATGTATATTTGAAGATAAACTTTAGAATTTGTTAAATTCTGAAGACAACCCTATTGATATGGTGTTTTGAATTTTTTGAAACAATTAATATGAGAAAATCTTACATCTTCACTGCAATATTTAGTGTTTCTAGTCAAGAAAGTTTTATAGGTTTCTTTGTATGTAAGTCCCATACACATTTTGTTACTGTTATGCTTAGATACACTGTAGTTCATGCTGCCGTTAATTATGCATAGAATCCCTTCTTCATTATATTTTGGATTATATAGGCAAGTACATTAATTTCGTATTTGGTCAGATGCTTACCTCTAGAGTTTGTAACTTGTATAGAGTTTAAAATTTTTATTTTAAATATAATTAATTTTATATTTAGTATTTTAGTACTTTTTTTAGTCTAAGAAATATAACCATTTAAGTAAACAACCTGTACTTGTTAGTGTACATTCAGAGACCCATTTTATTCTCTTTCATCCTCTTTTTTAGATACTAGCATGTTAAATTACATACAACTATGTTTTTCACAATTTCTCTCTCACTTTCTCACAATTCCAAATTTCTGTGTTTTAGAATATATTTGTATATTTTGATGTGTTTAAAAAGTAAGTTGGAACCAACAATTACTCCTATTTTTCAAATACAGTATCTATCAATGGCCACCAAAAAAGGCCAATCCTGGAGCCACAAAGATCCAGACCAGCATTTTGATTTTCCTTTTTTGTTTCCGTTCATTAAATTGAACAGAGTTCTGAGACTTAAATAAACTCAGACATTCCAATGTCTGGATTTTTTCTCTTTCCAAAGTTAGCAAATGAGAAAAGAAAAACAATTCACAATAGAGGAAAGAAAAATCATTTAAAAAGGAAAATGTAAATTTATAAATTTAGAGATTTAAGTTGAATACATTTGATTCTGTGTGTGTGACAGAGAGAGAGAGAGAGACAGAGAGAGAGAGAAAGACAGAGAGAGAGAGAAAGACAGCAACAGAGGCTGTTCACTTAGTTTCTTTTCCTAGCCAGGAATACTGTAAACATAAAATGTGTAGTTAGAGAAAAGGAGAATAAGCAATTATTCTGTGAATGCTATAGAAAAGACATTGATAATCGGAAGATTCTAATCTGAGCCTCATCAATGGGAAAACATACTAAACTAGAACTAAGGTAGGCACAGTCAGGCAATGGAAGCAGTGAGCAATATGCCAAAACTACTGTGGATTGTCCAGGTGAGGATGGCCAGAAGCAGCTGATCAACAGGGAATGATCCAGAACACTAGACAGCTGGTGGAAATCAGGACTCTACAGGGATGTCAGCTGTCAGCACTGGGAGAGAGATGGAGTCGGCCCTTACTAGAAACATCAGTTGATACAAGATCAAAGACTCAAGGAAGTCCATGCTGGAGAGTCAAAACTAAGAGGAGATAAGAATAGAACCCAAGTGGGCAAAGTAGTTGCAGAACAGAGCTCAGTCTGATCTAAAGGCAAGCAGGAAATTGGGCAGGACAGGAATGAGTCAGGAAGTAAACCAGATTTGACTGAGTCAAACTCCAGATTCTCCATCCAATTCCAAAGTCAAGAGCGAAACAAGGTAGCCAGAAACGTCTGGAGAGCTGTACCTTCCCCCTCCCAAAAATGAAGGCCTTTAGTGTTGACTTGTGGAGTCTTCCACCATGTTTCAAGGGATCTCTGGCCCATAATACTATTAATTCTAAGTTCTCACACTTAGGAAGGGGTTAAATTTGATAATATCCAAACTTCTATCCAGCTCTCCAAGTGTTTAGGACTCTAACATTCTATAAATCTAAAAATACACATTAAGTTCCAATGGGGAAATGAGGGTATTAAATGTTTTATCGAGGGAAACAGAGTTTGCTGGACTCCCTCCCACCACCATCATCCCCTCTGTATACAAACATATAAATATCCCACAACCACCACCTAATTCTTCCTTCTCCTAAAAGGTAGTGTGGAATGGTTTATAGCCCTCTTGGAAAAAAAAAAAAAAAAAAAACTGAGATGACATTCCATTCCATCCTGGCTCACTTAAAGACATCATTTGATTCTCAGTCACAGAGAATTCTCCTAACAGGGTGGAAAAAGCCTTGGTCATGAGATTGCCTGGAGTTGCAGTGGTTCCCTTTGCATTCTCTAAGCCAAAGGGATGCTTTCCAGAGCTGTGTTTCTTTCTTTCTTTTACCCTCCAGGCTGATTTGATAGTAACAAAACACAGCCACTTAAATCTATTTCCAAACAATCAACATTCAGAAAATGTACCACATAAAATAGACATTTTACAAGGGACCATCTATTAGCTGATAATGGCAGCACTGCCAAGGAATGTATAAGAAAACAAATGTGACCCTCACCAAACGTCAGATCCATTTATCCAAATTAGCCCCTCTACAGTGAATGCCATGATATGATTCAAAGAATTATGAGGGGTTGCGAAAAGGTTACAATAAACTAAATATGTAGGTTGAGGATACACATAAAGCTTATTAAATGCAGCCTCATAAGACGCTAATAGAAGTCAGAAAAAAAAATTGGCAGAAGAGATTTTAAAATGTGATCACATGGGAAAAGAATAATAGACCGACAAAAAAGTTTCAGAGGGTGAAAACAATACGTTTCTCTATGTATACTAAAAACATGTAGATATGGGAGAGTGGATGGTTGCCAAGTTGAGGGAGAGGTGGAATTCATCGGATTTAAAAGATGCTCCCATAACCTCTCAGCCCTAGGCAAATGTGTCAGGAAGGGGATCTTCATCTCTGGGGCTCCTGACTGCTCTCAGCTTCTCATTCTGTCCCTTTTCACTCACCTTAGGCAGCCAGTGTTTGGATTATTCCTCTGTTTTCTCCACATTAAAATCTTAACTGAGGCAAAGATCTGGAAAGATGTAGGTACACTAAGGAATCAGAGTTCAAGCTTTAACCCTCCCTGTGCTGTTTGAAACTTAAGAGTGTACAAACTTTTAACCCACCCCCACTCCCCCACAAAATCTTTAATTGTAAAACCTCTGAAATCAGCAAACTATGTGTAAGAAAGAATTATCTTCCATGGAATAAAGGGTCCTTGCATCCCTTCTAAATTGTATTTTATAGATATATAATACTTTATATACATTTTATGGGTATATATAACCACTGATAAAAATCCTCCATGTTCTCTAAGAAACCGTGTGCTCAATAAAGCCTTCATGCAAATAAGTGAAATCCAATTAAGACTGTAATACATAATATCCATTTATTGTTTAGTTTTAAAACAGTTCAAAGTATGAAAGGCAGGGTAGGGGCAGGAAGATGAGGTAGGCCAAAAAAGGAAGGAGAGAGGAATAAGATAGAGATTTAGGAAAGGGGGAAAGGCCAAGAAAGATGACACAGATGTTAGAAATTAAACATGAGAAAATAAAAAATAAGGACATTACAGATATTACTTAACTAAAAGTCAACAGTTTTCAGAAAGTCTAGAGATACCAAATAAAACCGTGAAAAATGTACATATAAAAATGGCACAGGAGAAGTCATGGGTGTATTTTACTAAAGTGCTTAAAGATATGGGCTAAAGCTTTTCGTGGAGGCTATTAACACAGGGTAGCAATTAAGGAACACACAAAAGTGTTTCATTCTTTATGAAAATACAGACACAAATGCAAGGAATAACTCAAGCGGAGTGTTCACAAATTCTAAATTCATTACCCACAAAGCAGAACAAGTGTATCTTGAAAGGAAATAGAATATGGGCTATTAAGGCACTCTTTTAGTTTAAAAAAAAAAAGAAAGAAAGAAAATGAGCACTTTAATAGTATTAATTAGGAAATTAGTACAAAGTAAAATGTATTCCTAAGTCCTATGAGTTATTTTTATTTTTTCAGAAAGTTGAACAAATTATTAATCCACCTAAAACAAGGCTATGCAGGCCAATGAAAATGTCATGCTTTGGTTTTGGTAGAATTAAATCACTACTAAAATACTAGTTATATCATCCTTATTAGGATGTCTGATTGGCAGTTAAAAACAACTTTCCTAAACATAGGTTGTGAAAGTTGAGTCTTATAGAAATTACAGTTTGGCAGAAAAAAAATCTCTTCAAAATGAGGTTCATGAATTTAAAGCTAATATAGAACTTGGTAAAGAAAACAACTGGGGAACTAAAGTTTACGATTTTCCAGGATTAAGATCTTCCTCAAATGGGTCCCCAAAAATAGAAAGAAATAATAATACCTAGTATTTGCTAGCACAACAGAGTAGCTACAGTAAAATATAATTTCATTGTACATTTTTTAAAAACTAAAAGAGTATAACTACTTGTTTGAGACACAAAGGATAAATGTGTAGGCTGATGGATACCTCCATTTACCCTGATGTGATTATTACACATTGCATGCCTGTATCAAAATATCTCAAGTTATCCATAAATTTATAGACTATGTACTCCAAAAATTTTAAAAGAATTTAAAAAATATTTTCCTCAAATAGGCTTAGTACTGCTCCGTGCTCAAACTGTGCTGTTTTCATGCCTCTTCTGTTTTTTAACTGTCTTTGTGATGTAGGTATTTTCATGTGTATGGTATATAAGAATCTAAAGCTCAAGGCTCATCACTGAAAGACTAGGATCTCAAATTCAGATGTTCTGATATTCTATGACCAAGATACAGGCTCTCTAGTTCATTCAAAGTCCTAATTTCCAGCTACCACTGCTCTTTTCTGTTTTGTAGGACCTGACATCATGGATCCTTGTTTTTTCCCTTCGGCCAGTTCTGCCATACTTGGATACCTTTCCCATCATTGCTTCACATGTTCACTAACTGAGAGAACATTTACTGAGTGCTAAACAGGTGCTAGAAATAAAAATCCAAAAGATATACTCTCTGCCATAAGAAATTCACTGTCTTGTCAAGGAGGAAGAGAAGTAAATGATGACAGCTGAGGAGGGTAGATGCTATGATGCAGCAGCACAGGAGGGGCTGCTTAGAACCGACTAGCGAGGCTGGAAAAGCTCCTAAAACTTGTGCTTATTTTAAAGGACTGTTAGCAGGTAGTAGTGAGATGAAGAAGCTCCACCATTTCAGTGTCAAGTAATGAGCATGTGGGGAAACATGCAGGACTGAAAGACCGGACCACATTAAAAGTAGTAGCACATGGCTCTGTATGGCCCCAGCAAGGCCAACAAGGTGGGAGGTGCATGTGTTCAGGTAAAATGGTTTGAATGTTATTCTTCAAGCTATAGAAGCCAGGCATGGTGACTCAGCCCTGTAATCCCAGCACTTCGGGAGGCCACAGCAGGAGGATTATCTGAGGCAAGAGTTCGAGACCAGTCAAAGCAACAAAGGGAGACCCCCCCACACACACACACACTCCCCCACCCCACCAGCCATCTTTAACAAAAAAATTATATTTTAAATTAGGCAGGAATGGTGGCATGCACCTGTATTCCTAGCTACTTGGGAGACTGAAGCAGGAAGATTACTTGAGCCCAGGAATTCAAGGCTAAAGTGAACTATGATCACACTACTGCACTCTAGCCTGGGTGACAGAGTGAGACCTTGTCTCAAAACAATTTTTTCTGAAAGCTGTAGACAGCCCCAGAAAGGCCATATTCCTAAATGATCATGTTGGCTTAATAGTACCAAGACGTCAGTTTTCTATATTGACATTCAGTATAGGGACCTTTGAAGTTATAATCGCTCCATCAAGAGCCAGCAAATGTTGCAGGTCCAACTCTCCAATATTTTTTGTATAAATCTATTCAAAATAATTTTATATTAAATTTTGAAAATGATCAAATTAGCAATAAACTTTTTTTTTTTTTTTTTTGTGACAGAGTCTTGCTCTGTTGCCCAGGCTAGAGTGCAGTGGCACGATCTTGGCTCACTGCAGCCTCTGCCTCCCAGATTCAAGCGATTTTCCTGCCTCAGCCTCCTGAGGCATGTGCCACCACACCCAGCTAACTTTTGTATTTTAGTAGAGGCAGGGTTTCACCATGTTGGCCAGGCTGGTCTCGAACTCCTGAACTCAGGTGATCTGCCTGCCTCAGATCCAAACTCACAGACCTGCCCGCCCAGAGTGCTAGGATTACAGGCATGAACCACTGCACCTGGCCAGCCCCCATGCCAGGCCTAAACTCTTGATTCAATTCAACAAATATTTGTTTGGCACCTCTGTTAAAAGGCCTTGATATAGGGCATTTAACTTCACAATGCAGTAATCTCCGAAAATAAGTAAAGAGACAATTATATATCAAAAACTAAAGAAAAAAACCAAATCATTCAAAACCAAAAATATTTATTTTACTAAAGAAACTGCCACAGTATTTTAAAAGGCAAACTCATCTAATGCTGTTATTTTTATTTATGATGACGTAATGTAAACAACTTTTTACAAATGCCTTCACTAGGACTAAACTGACATAGACTTGCTTTACCTGTGTAACATTTTTCCAAAAGCAATTTGAAAATTGTCACCTGCATCTTTCTAAACTACAGATAGTCCTTAACTTATGATGGTGTTATGTCCCAATAAAACTATCAATAAATTGTAAATATCATAAGTCAAAAATGTGTTTAATATACCTAACCTACCAAACTGACAGCTGCAGTTCACTGCCACCACGCAGCATCACAGCGGAGTATTACACTGCATATACTACCCTAGAAAAAGATCCAAACTCACAGTATGGTTTCTTTCCCAGAGTAGCTGGGACTATAGGCACATGCCACCAGGTTTTAATTTTAATTTTTGGAGAGAGAGGGTGTTGCTGTGTTGTCCAGGCTCACAGTATAGTTTCTAATGAATGTGTATCACTTAAGCACATGGTAAATTTAAAAAACTGTAAGTCAAACAAAATTGTTAAGTTGGGAACCATCTGTACTTTTTTTCTTCTCCCATGATTTTATTTTTATGCTATAAAAGTACACTCACATCAATATTTCCTTCTTGAACTTTTTCCTTCACCTGCCTAATTCTGTTTGTACTTCAGGATTTATCTTAGATGGCACCATCTCCAGGAAGCCTTCCCTGACTTCCCAGATTGAAGGATTTGCCCCTTCCCTGGGCTCCCCAGCACACTGTGCATATGATTACCCTGGTACTTCCCACACTCTACGGAAATCAATGCTTTCTGTGTTTATTTTCCTAATTAGACCATGAACTCCTTAAGAGCCCAGGCCTCGTTTTTCAGCTCTGTATCTGCAGACAAGGGTACACAGTCAGTGGCCAGTAAATGTTGGTGAAGAGAGGAAGAGAGAGGGAATAAAATAAATTTTATGTCTATTTTCTCAATCAATTCTCTTCTCCTTCATTCTCATTTCATGTCTTCCTATTATTTCTCCCCTAACACTGATACATCATCTTTATCCTCCTCTTCCTAGTTTCAATTCACACCTTGCAATATCTCTCTTGAGGTCCTAACTATTGCAAAAATGCTGATCTGGTGTGTGAGTAGCACAGGTTTAAGAGTTTGTTGCTCCTTAGCGCTGCAAAGAAGGGGATTGTTTTATCTGGCGCTGGATTAGTCTCCATTATATCTCCTCTTCTGTTTTAGCTAGGGATTTTTAACATGATTGAGTTTTACCTAGTTTTCAATGTTAGCAGCTGGGTAAACATACTTTCTGCAACACCCTGGATAAAATGGCAAACTCCAGGGGAAAGTCTTTTACCTTTAGATTAATAAAAAAGACTTGCTCACAGCCCTGGTTGGGGAATAGTAACACCTGAGAGCATTTGAGGGGAATTGTGTGTGCTGGCTGCGGAAAATGCAGCTGATGACCAAAACAGGCAGCTGCCGTCCTGAGTGAGGCTGACCGCCCTCAGAGAGTAGCTTCAAACTGTACTTAGAGAATAACAGAGAAGTGAAGTAAGTGACTGACAACTCTGGTAGATACTTCCAAAAAAGCCTGTACTTTTCATAAGAGAATCACCTGATTCTAAAAAATATAAATGAATGCTTACAAGAGACAGAGAGGGGAGTACTCAAAAATTGCTCAGGGAAAATACTTTGGAAAGAAGATTTTGAAACACACTATGAAATTCATGTGTATATTTAGAAGAGCCAACTTTGTAAAAATCCATAAGTGCTTCTGTTTTCACTGTCTCCAAATTGGGTGTAAAGGATAAGAGACCTTTTTAAAATACAGTGAGTTCATCATTCCTAGAGTTTGTTTTTAAAGTTATCTGCTCTGCAAATTCACTCTCATGAATCCATCCACATATTTACATGTTTTAAAGATTTTTCTAAAATAAAAATATCAGGCAAGGAAAGTGTAAGTATTAATAAAACGTGCTTGTGATGTAAGGTTTAGTAGAAGACAACAGGCAAAAATATGATAGACTAATATGCTAAAGTCGATTACCTGTGAGTGGCTACTGTTACTAAAAATATGTTTTTACTATGGAAATGACTTGCAAACCACATTTAAAAAACTAGAGCATGTATGTCAACATGCTGAAAAACCACAATAAATGAGTAACAGGAACAGCCTATAGCTGCAATACTTTTGCAGAAGAAAAATTTTGTAAAAGTGGTTATTATAAAAAATATGGAAAACTAACTTCTTAGGCTCACCAAAACAAATGTTTTAAGGAAGAGTTCAAAAACCACCACCACCAAAAAGAAATATGTCTTCTAAAAAGTCTGCAATGGTTACCAAATGAAAATTCAGGAGGGCAGAGATTCTTGACTGTATTTTACTGCTATATTCCTAGTGCTCAGAACAGTTCATGGCACATAGTAGGTGTTTTATAAATGCTTGTTGAATAAATGAGAGACCGAATATATGGAGGAGAAGCATAGATCATTTCAACTTGGCCCTCTGGTCTCTCCAGGTGAGAAACGGGTTCTTCCTGACTCCATGTTGCTGGAAGGTTTGACCTCTCCTCTACTAGGTAGAACACTCCCTTGAGACTCTCTTCAGGTTAGAGAGAATAAAGAACTGCTAACAAGCAAATCCATTTTATGCCCTCCTCCAAAAAAAAATCTTTATTTCACAAGTTTAAGAAACTACTTTGTCATAAAGGCTTTCATGATATCACAATATGATCTGCCTGCCGTGGGCCCTCACTTTCTCTGAACCAACCTAACACCCCTCTTCTCTTCCTCTCAGATCCAAGTACACTGTCCTCTGAGTTACTCCATAAACTCTGAATGGAATGCATCTCCCAGATGTCTGCCAGCCTCCCTCAGACATTTTCTCTCATTTCTTGCAGGCTTCTGCTCAAATGTCACTTTCACAGAAAAGCCCCCTCTGACCAGGCTAAATGAAAAAGCCAGTTTCACACTCAACTTCTGGCATTTTTTCTTGTCCTGGCCTGCATTATTTTTCATGGATATGCTTTGTCTATTTCATTCACTTCTCTATCCCCAATGGTTGCAACAGTGCCTGCTATACAGTAAGTGCTCAATAAATATTTATTGAGCACATAAACAAACAATAACACAGTCATATTTCATGTGCCACTTCAGGGAGGTAATATAAGAGATGGAAAAGGTGTGGCCTTTTGAATCCCATTTCTAACTATTCACTACGGGCCTCACCTGGAGACCACCTCCCTGACTGTGAGAATTTTCATATCAAGCGGGAATAATAACACTTATCTGGCAGGTACTTGGCACCTACCAAAGGTTAGTTCCACTCCCTCCTTTCTCCCTGGTTCCTTTTTGTGGCTGTGAGCTAATGTAACACTGTTGTTACGAAACAAAGTGACTGCAAGTTCTGAGGTGGCTGTACAAGGAGTGTGCTGAGCAAGACGAGAGTGCTGAGCAGGCCCTGGAGCAGTATCATTCATAATGACAACTAACATTGATTGTGCTTCTGTTTGACAACTGACAAGGCATGAAAAGGACAACCTTCTTTCCTAAAGGTGCCATCATCTGACTGGGAACAGAGGGTTCTAGAACCGGCCTTGAAGCATGACTAAGTTTCAGAATAGTGGTAATTCTGAGAAGCATTTCAGAGAAGAAACTAAGCCAATTGGGAGGGTGGCTATAGCAGGGGCTTCCTTTGGAAACACGTTAGAAGAAGAGTGCACAGGAAAGGTGATGTCAGATTATGGAAGATCCTGCATGCCAGACTGAAGGCTAGGTCTAATCCTGTAATTTATGGAGCACCACTAACATTTCTGAATACTGGAAAAACATAGACTCATAATGAAAATGACAAATGTTAAAGAACCCACAGACTCTTCTCAAAGCTAAGCACTAAGCAGTATTAATGATTCCAGAGCTATTTAGAAAAATAAACGATAAGCTTATAAACTGAAATGAATCAATATTCTAATTCTAATTTTCCCAGGCCATCACTATTTGAACCACCGTGGAGGAGAAGAGACATGTGCTAGAAGAGACTTGGAGAACTGCAACCTATAAGGAAGTACCAAAAAATGTCAGCGCACTAGCAGAAAAGAGCACAAACGTAGCCTCCAAGCAGCCAAGGGACCTGTCTGTGGTTTGTGTTTTAAGAGCACTACCAATGATTATGTGACCTCCTTATAAAATGTCCTCTCCTAGGACTATACCCCGTCTCTCCCTTACATGTTGATTCCTTACTTATTGTTCAGTTTGAATAAATATATAACAATCTTATGGATACCAAAATGCTGAAACTTCTGTGTATAAAAGAATAGAAAGAAGAAGGTTGCAGATTATTTCATTCACCTCAGAGGGGGAAAATGGAAATGAACATGTTACGGATGCTACTAAAAGTCATTCCACAGTTGAATTCTGTAACAGAATTTAGCAAGGAATAAAAGTTTTAACACACAGGAAACCTACCCTACCTAGGTATCGTATTTTTCTTGGGATCTCTTCTCACAGCATGGACATGATTTATTCAGATTATCAAAGAGCTTCTGATAAGGTTATCACAAGTGTCTATTATTGAAACATGATAAACATGGTGTGAAAGGAAGAGTTTTATCAATTAATTAAATGGATTTCAAACGCCTGGGAGGCAAAGAGGCAAAAAGTAGAAATAAATGGGCAATTCTCATGTTGAGAAAGGTTAATCATTGCGGGCTCTGGGGCTTTGCGGTAGAATCAAAGTTATATTTAACTAGATCAGGAAAGGGCACCCAGTTCTCCTTCCCCAATTCTGTGTCTATCAGTCCAACACACACAGCCCCTATTAATGTGAAGAGCATTTGGCACATGGACAAGATACAGGCAGTATTTAAAATTACAAAAGTGTTTAAAGTTACAAAAGTATTTAAAATCCAGGAAAGAGAAAACAGATGAATGTTGACTCAGATATTCCTGCAGACATCCCCAGATACAAACACACAGAAATAAAAACAACAATAGCAGAATTTTAGTTCTTATAACTTTGACGTGCACTACATAGAAACACATGGGCCTTTTCAAAAGACTAGATATGGTATTTGAACAAAATTACCTAATTTATTGGCATGATGAGAGCAAATTTTCAATATAAATAAAAGTTAGTGTCGGCATTTAGATCCACAAAAGCCACAAAGCCTATTTGTACATATTGAGAAGACATGTAAAGGCAAGCAAACAGTGAAAGTGACATGAAACAGGAAGAATAATTACTTTTTTTCACACAAATGTGAAAAAATGGTACAGATATTACAAAAGAATAACCTGACATTAATGGAAAAATTCGGAAATCAAATAATCTACTTAATTAACATTAATCTTTTATGACCCATAACTCAATGTGGCGTTTGCAATGATCCAGAAATAACATCATGATTCACAGGAATGGCTCAGAAATGCAAACCAACTCTTGATTTCACCTTTCTTGGCCTTGCTTTCCTTACATGTAAAATGGAAATAACATAACTTACTTCACAGGATGAGTATAAGGATTAAATTAAATAATGTATCTAAAGCATTTAACACAGTGAAAGTATGAAATAATGTTAAATTATTACTGTTATTGGTGGTGGTATTGTATTTATGATATACTAAACCCAAACAGGGTTTAGTATACAGGACACAGAGAAACAACCTAATTCAAGTCATGGTGACTTCCTTATTTATATCATTGTTATGACTCAGTACGTAACAAATCACATAAAATGTGTTCAAGTGCTTCTAAACAAACAAACAAAATACCGACAGCTTTAAAAATCTCTCCACTAGCCAGTTTTGTAAAATAGAAGAAAATTACAAATTGATCTCAAGTAAGCCAAGAATAAAACTAACAAAACACCAGATAAATGCTTATCACATACTAATTCTTAAATGGATGAATACAAGATCCAAACTTACCTTTCAGATAATATTTTAATAAGCTCTTTTCTATTCTGTACCCGAAGGTGGTTAGTTTTATACTTGGAGTCATCAATCAGCTCAGGCAAATCCAAGATCTGAAAGGGAAACACAATTTTCAAGTATAAGACATAAGTTGTTCTTGTACCTGCCTGTAGGTGCTAGTTTTCAAGTCCTATCTCTCTCTTCTCAAGAACATTCCTTGCTGGTCTTTATACTTCTCAACAAGGACATGTAGAGGAAACAAACACACAATTAGGATGGATCATGCTGGTGAAAGGGTTTTGTCATTCTAAGAGGCTTTTACTACATTTAAGCAAATATTCTTACATATAGGAGAGCAGCAAAAGACCTCCATAAGTCTTATGCTAAATATGAGAACATAGGAAACATGTTATCTGATCCCCATAGAAAAAGTCTTTTTTGGAGGAAATAGGGAGAGAGATGCTAACGTGGGTGAAATGGACCAAATTCTAAAAACCAATATCATAAGTGCATGTCTGCATGCATCTTATACACAGTCAACGTGTACCTTGCAGATATATTCACTTATTTACTCCACATATAAATAAAATACTGTGATCTTCCGGGTTGTGCTATGCAGAATGTTCTAAAACGTGCTAAAATAAAGTAAAAGCAAATAAATTTGCCCAAATTCTAATCATTTAAACAATAGCAAATTAAAAGATTTTCTTCCTATAGAAGCATAACTATTTTTATTAATGTCTCTCCCTGAGGTAATACCAACTAGAAATGCTTTTATAGACTTCCTCTTTTGCTCCTCCTCAATCAGAGGGAAAATCTATCTTGCAAGTCCCTTTGGACAACGTTCAACATTAACAAGACCATAATGAAAGTACCAAGTGGATTTGGAATGGAAAAGTTTTAAAGGACTGTGTAGAGGCAGTGCTTGGCAGTTGCGCTGGAAAGTCAGAAGGAGCATTTACAGCCTGGGGGCAGGCCATGCAGCCTACAGAAAGCTTCATTGCCTTTATTAATGTATTTGCTTTCAATATAAATATCTAATGGTTTCATTTATTTCCCACAGTTTAAACAAAATCAATCTATTAATCATCTTACAAAGGAAAGAGAAATGAAGAAGATTCCCCAGAGTAAAGAGACCATCTCAGTAGTGTAATTTCTCTTTCACATGTTCCACTTATTCATTTCCTTTAGGAATAATAAAGACAGCATTATCCTCCCAGATTTTAAAAAGCAACACCACTTACAGCACCCTTTCTAGAAACCTCCCTCTCATGACACCTGATCCAAGAATTGGCCTCAAGCCTTGTCCAGCATTTAGACACCCTCTCTCCCTAGGAGTGAATAAGTCATTTCAAGAAAAAAACAAATATCATCAATAAGTCACAGGTTAAATTTATAAACTTGGCCTCACCTAAAAAGCACCATCAGCAACAAAAAATTACACAGTGACCACACTCAAAGGTAACTGAAATGCCCATGTGTCCTCTGTATTTGACTTACTGGACCTCTTTTCTGTTTCAAAGATGGTGTGAAATTGTTAGCCAAAGTAATTATCCTTCCATCTTCAGCTATGGCAGCTAACATTCAAAATGTTTCTAGAGAGAGACCTTCAAGGACTGTGATCGTAACTCTTACTTTGGAGCCTAAAAAAGAGTGCTGCCTGGGATAAAACAAAACAATGTAGATGAAAGTGCTTGCCATATTAAGCACTAAATAATTGTGAAGTATTCCAGCTAGGTACTGTTTCCCCAAAAAGAAATGTTTTGTTTTGGTTTAGTTTGGTTTTTGAGATGGAGTCTCACTCTTGTGCCAAGGCTGGAGTGCAGTGGCACAATCTCAGCTGACTGCAACTTCTGCCTCCCAAGTTCAGTCGATTCTCCAGCTTCAACCTCCTGAGTAGCTGGGACTACAGGAATGCGCACACCACCACACCTGGCTAATTTTTTTGTATTTTTAGTAGAGGCAGGGTTTCACCATGTTGGTGAGGCTAGTCTTGAACTCCTGACCTCAAATGATCCACCAACCTCAGCCTCCCAAAGTGCTGGGATTATAGGCATTAGCCACTGAGCCTGGCCAGAAAGTTTTTAAAAGCATATATTGGTTCAAAACAGAAAGGAGGGAGGGTTCTGCAAAAAAAAAAAAAATAAAGAGACATTGGCAAAAATGAAAAAAAAGAAAAAAAAATGCCACTAAATGGAGTGGGGCACACATTTAAAAAAAAAGAGAAAAAGAGAAAAAAAAATGAAGATCCATGATAATAAAATCTGCCAGTGTTTTAACATGCCTATCATCTAATGCCCCCCTTACAGCGAAAACCAAAATCCTTAAGATAGCCTGAAAGGTTCTACATGATATGGCACTATTATCTCTCTAACATCGCCTCTTACCATGCTCTCCTCCCTTGCTCTTTGCTGCAGCCATTTCATTTTCTTGCTGGACCAGGAACATGTCTATTTCACTTCAGCCTCAGGAGTTTAAAAATAGCTATTCTTTTGCTTGGAACATCTTCCACCAGACATCTAGTTGGCTAGCTCCTCCTTTCCTTCATTGAGTCTGCTCAAACTCAACTTCTTTTATATATATTATATATATATATATATATATATATATACACACACATATTATATATGTATATATATATATTATATATATATACATATATATGTATATTATATATATACATATATATTATATATATATGTGTGTGTATGTGTATATGTGTGTGTGTATATATATATATTATTGTGTTTTAGGTTTTGGGGAACATGTGAAGAACATGCAAGATTGTTGCATAGGTACATACATGGCAATGTGGTTTGCTGCCTTCCTCCCCATCACCTATATCTGACATTTCTCCCCATGTTATCCCTCTCCAACTCCCCACCCCTTGCTGTCCCTCCCCTAGTTCCCCCCGACAGACCCCAGTGTGTGATGTTCCCCTCCCTGTGTCCATGTGTTCTCATTGTTCAACACCCGCCTATGAGTGAGAACATATGGTGTTTGATTTTCTGTTCTTGTGTCAGTTTGCTGAGAATGAAGGTTTCCAGATTCATCCATGTCCCTACAAAGGACACGAATTGAATTCATCATTTTTTATGGCTGCATAGTATTCCGTGGTATATATGTGCCACATTTTCCCTGTCCAGTCTATCATCAATGGGCCTTTGGGTTGGTTCCAAGTCTTTGCTATTGTAAACAGTACTGCAACGAACATTTGTGTGCATGTGTCCTTATAGTGGAACGATTTATAATCCTTTGGATATATACCCAGTAATGGGATTGCTAGGTCAAATGGAATTTCTATTTCTAGGTCCTTGAGGAATTGCCACACTGTCTTCCACAATGGTTGAACTAATTTACACTCCCACCAACAGTGTAAAAGTGTTCCTATTTCCCCACATCCTCTCCAGCATCTGTTGTCTCCAGATTTTTTAAGGATCGCCATTCTAACTGGTGTGAGATGGTATCTCAATGTGGTTTTGATTTGCATTTCTCTAATGACCAGTGATGATGAGCATTTTTTCATATGTTTGTTGGCCTCATATATGTCTTCTTTTGTAAAGTGTCTGTTCATATCCTTTGCCCAATTTTGAATGGGCTTGTTTGTTTTTTCTTGTAAATCTGTTTTAGTTCTTTGTAGATTCTGGATTAGCCCTTTGTCAGATGGGTAGATTGAAAAAATTTTTTCCCATTCTGTTGGTTGCCGATTCACTCTAATGATTGTTTCTTCTGCTATGCAGAAGCTCTGGAGTTTAATTAGGTCCCACTCGTCTATTTGGGCTTTTGTTGCCAATGCTTTTGGTGTTTTGGTAATGAAATCCTTGCCTATGCCTATGTCCTGAATGGTTTTCCCTAGGTTTTCTTCTAGGGTTTTTATGGCGTTAGGGCTTATGTTTAAGTCTTTAATCCATCTGGAGTTAATTTTAGTGTAAGGTGTCGGAAGGGGTCCAGTTTCTGCTTTCTGCACGTGGCTAGCCAGTTTTCCCAACACCATTTATTAAACAGGGAATCATTTCCCCATTGCTTGTTTTTGTGATGTTTGTCAAAGATCAGACAGTTGTAGACGTGTGACGTTGCCTCCAAGGCCTCTGTTCTGTTCCATTGGTTTCTATCTGTGTTTTGGTACCAGTACCATGCTGTTTTGATTACTGTAGCCTTGTAGTATAGTTTGAAGTCAGGTAGTGTGATCCCTCCAGGTTTGTTCTTTTTGCTTAGAATTGACTTGGCTCTATGGGCTGTCTGTGGTTCCATATGAAGTTTAAGGTGGTTTTTCTGTGAAGAAGGTCATTGGTAGCTTGATAGGGATAGCGTTGAATCTATAAACTACTTTGGGCAGTATGGCCATTTTCACAATATTGATTCTTCCTAACCATGAGCATGGAATGTTTCTCCAACTGTTTGTGTACTCTCTTATTTCATTGAGCAGTGGTTTGTAGTTCTCCTTGAAGAGGTTGACTAGATAAACAATGAAATGAAGGCAGAAATAAAGATGTTCTTCGAAACCAACAAGAACGAAGACACAACATACCAGAATCTCTGGGAAACATTTAAAGCAGTGTCTAGAGGAAAATATAGAGCAATAAATGCCCACAGGAGAAGCAAGGAAAGATCTAAAACTGAACTTCTTAATGCAACTACCCTGATTACCCTATCCCCACCACAAGCCACCCCACCCCATACAACACTGACTCCCTGATTTCCTCTTCCCTTGCCCATTTTTCCCATAATATTTATCACCTAACATACTTACTATGTTTATTACTTCTTATCTGCCTGCCATGCTAGAATGTAAGCTTCACAAGGTTCAAAGTATTTTGAACGTTTTGTTCACTGGTATAGCACAAGCTGATAACATATTCTTCAACTGACAAGCTCATAGATAAACGATGTGAAAACTTTCAGGTATATGATATTTCAGACATTATTCTATGCTTATGCCTTATTCCATTATGTCTACAATCACTTTTTAGTTGCAGCCAGGCATGGTGGCTCACACCTATAATCCCAGCATTTTGGGAGGGAAGGCAGGTGGACCACCTCAGGTCAAGAGTTCGAGATCAGCGTGGCCAACATGGTGAAACCCATCTCTACTAAAAATACAAAAATTAGCCAGTGAGATGGTGGGCACCTGTAATCCCAGATACAAAGGAGGCTGAGACACAAGAATCACTTGAACCCAGGAGTCGGAGTTTGCAGTAAGCTGAAATCATGCCACTGCACTCCCACCTGGTCAACAGAGTGAGACTCCCTCTCAAAAATAAATAAATAAATAAATAAAAATAAAAATAAATGTAATTGCTTCTTAAAAGTGATATGGCCTTTTGAAAGAGCTGTTTGTCAGGAGGAAATTAGGAAAAGTTGTCATTGCCTGTAAGTCATAATGTTCATATACACTGCCTTCGCTTTACATGCATTATTGATACATCACATGTTAAGTTGAATTGCGATTTAAAATAGCAGCCAGTATAACAGAAAATTTGATAACTCGGTACTGAAATAAAAGGTCTTAGCATATGCAGGAAGATGAAGAAACAGAGAATCACCTGTAGTATAAGAACTACTGGAATCTAGTTTTTAAATAAAGGAAAAGGCAACATCTCTTGTGAAATGTGAGGTTTCACAATTTCTCTACAAATTCAGATCATCCGATATTCCCTCTGCCAGTACAAATGTTAAGTAAGTACTAATAATTTGTTGCAAAGAAGTTTTCTGAGATGACAAAAACTGGTCTATAGTTAATATACCCCTACTCCAGTTTTCTTTTCATTAGTGTTTGCCTCTTTTGTTTGTGTTTGTATATTTTTCCATCCTCTTAGTTTAACAGTATCATTATATTTGAAGTGAATTTCAAATATGAATTGGCCAGCAAACAGTTGGGTCATTTTTTTTTTCTGACAACTTCTGTCTTTTAATTCATGTGTTTAGACTATTCACATTTAATGTTATTGATATTTTTGAATGACTTAGATTTATCAGTTTATTCTTTTTTTCTGTTTATTCCTCTGTTTTCCTTTCCAGTCTTCTTTAGAGTTGTTACTATTACATTTACCTATTTTTATTTTGGCTATATTTTTGCATAGATGTTTAATGACTGCTTAAGGGATCATAATCTATATACTTTTCACATTGTACTTATAATCAAAATTTTACCACTTCAAGTGGAATATAGCAAACTTACTACAATATAGGTCCCTTTACTCTCCCCATTTTATGTTGCATATATCTGTATGTTGAATCTACATGCACTGAAAATCCCATCAGACAGTATCTTAATGTTTGCTTTCATCCATCAAATATTTCAAAGAATTCACCAGGAAAAGAATAGACCATTATATTCACCCAGATATTTACTATTTATGTTGCTTTTCATTCATTTCTGATGTTTCCAATTTCCTCCTGAAAAGATTTACCTTCTGTAAATGAAAAACTTCCTTGAAAAATTATTTTAGAGCAAGTCAACTGGCTACAAATTCCCTTAGTTTTCCTTTATGCAGAATGACTTTATTTAACCTTCATTTCTTAAGGATATTGCTACTGGATATTGAAATCTAGGTTGGCTTTTCTGCCTATTCAGCCTTTTAAACATGTTGTCCCACTTCTTCATGGGAGCATTAATTTCTGACAAAAAAAAATATGCAGTTAATTGAGTCATTGTTCCCCCATAGATAATACATTACTTTTTTCTCTGGGTATCTTTCTGGATGATTTTTGTGTAACCATTGTGTTACAATTGCCTATAGTATTGAGTGCAGTAACATGTACCATGCTGTACAGGTTTATAGCCTAGGAGGAACAGGCTATCCCATATAGTCTGGGTGTGTAGCAGGCTATACCATCTAGGTTTGTGTAAGTACCCTCTATGATATTCACATACCACCACCAACTGACACACTTCTCTGGACATATACCTGTTGTTAAGGGACACATTATATATTCACACATAGATTTTTTTCAGTTTATCCCATTTTTGGTTTACTAAAATTATTAAATCTGTGGGCATTTAACTTTTACCAAATTTGGTATATATACAATTATTATTTCTTCAAATATTTTTTCAGCATGTACATGTTCTCCCCTCATTCTGGAACTCCAATGACATAATATTGGACACTGTTATTGTCATACATGTTTCTGAAGATATGTTCTTTCTTATTTTGAGTAAGAAGGAGCTATCTTTTGTTCTTTCTATTGTTCAGATTGAATAATTTCTATTGATCTATCTTCAAGTTCCTTGTTATCTTCATTGCACTATTGAGCTCAACTAGTGAGGTGAAATTTTTTTTCTTGGTTATTATACTTTTAAATTTTAAATTTTCCCTTTGGTTCTTCTTCATATCTTGTATTTCTTTGCTGAATATTTCTATATCCCATTTATTTAAACAGTGTTTGTGATGCTTGTTAGAGCATTGTTGTAACCGCTATATAAACATCTGTGTGAGTTAATTCTAACATCTGCGTCATCTTCGCATTGGCATTTATTGATTGCCTTTTCTCACACAAGCTCTGGTTCTTCATATGCTGAGTAATTTTGGACTGTATCCTGAATGTTTTGAACTATAACATAACTATATTAGGAACCACTGGGTCTCGTTTAAATTCTAAGGAGAATTGTTACTCTTGCTGTTTTAGCAGACAATAGACCTGATTACATCCAGGCTGCAAGTTCTAACCCACCTTCAATGTGCTTTGATTCTCACGTTGACTAAGTTTTCAAAGCCTTTGCAGTGTTATTTGAGTCTGACTAGTATGTGCCGAACCTAATGGTCACGTGACAACCTGGGAAGTTGTCTACTTATTAATTCAGTTCCTATCATCTTTGGTATGCTGATTAGGATCAAATTAATGCATATGCAAGTAAGGGATGATCCCAGGAGTTCACAAACAACGTTAAGGATTGCTTTGTCAAGATCCTCCCTCTGCAATCTCTATAGCATTTTCCAGTTCCCTGGGGCTCCTGCTTTAGTTATCCCACTCCCCAGCGTAGTTTCAGGGCACAGGCCATGTAGTAAGAGAGCAGAGGGGAAAAAGCAACAGGGATTCAATCCTTTCTTTGGGATCACAGCTCAGCAATGAAGAAAGTTCCTCTTTCTCAGAGTTGGCTCCTGCTCATCTGCTGTTTCCAGTACAGGATTACTTGGGGTCTGGGGCATAAGAAAATGGAAAGAAGGGGGAAATTTCCACATTCCCTTTGACATTACAGCTTACTTTTTCATGTTCTTTGCGCCAGGAATAAAGAGCATTTCCTGAATATCTGCTGCGTTGCCTAGTGCTCACTTCCAGGTTTCAGGTTCAACTATACTCAAGTGAAGGAATAACTGGAGGAAAAAGCTGGTAAGTTGACTGCCAGTTAGAGGTACTTCAAATTCGGGTGTTCTCCCCTAAATCTCTTACTATTTACTTTTCAAAGTCTTTTAATACATGCTCCATGGATTCATGCAGCATGTATTAAAAGACTTTGAATTCTATCCAGGTATGATCACCATGCTTGGGGTAAGAGATAGGGAAAGGTATGTGTACTCTATCCTCCCCAGAACCAGAGTCATCACATCTAATTTTCATAGATGCCATTTATTAAATGCATATGAGCAAGGCCTATTCTAAGTGCTTTACTTCTCTAACACTTACCAAATCCCCAAGTTGAATATAGGTATAATTTTGTATTATAGTCTTCATTTTATACATAGGAAAACAGATGCTTAGAAAAGATTAAGGACCTTGACAGAGTTCACCTGCCTAATGACAAGACTTATAGTAGGCTTTAAACATTATACCTTGGATATATTATATTTTGGAGCAGGTTGTCTAAAAACCTACTCCAAAATTACCTACAATGCTTCTTGAAGTTGAAGTTTCCTCTACCTCACCCCAGACATACTAAAGTAAAATCTTTGGGAATTGGGCTAAAGGACATTCCTATGCATACTACATTGAGAACCAATGTGTATTCTCTCCAATAAAAGAAGTCTTCAATATACATTACTTTCAGAAGGATGTCAATATTCAATACCTCATATAGGAATAACCATTAGGGGTGGCATCCATCAGCTTAATATAGCTTACATATGTTCACTTTCCTACTTTGCTGTATCATGGTAAGGAACATTAAGCAGGACTTGTCATGAACAAAGTTCATTTTACACACAAGAAGATTATCTGGACCCTCAGACTTGAACCCAACATTCTTGCTCCCACTCCAACCCTTTACAATGAAAGCTCACTAATACGCCTCCTCCCCAAAAAGTATCAGTCAATCACTACATCAATTCTATTTTGGAAAGAGACTAGGCATAAGTCAATTCCATTCATTTGTCACAGGCAGTGCTGCCACATTTCTCCCCAGGAAGTAAAGCTGCCCCATCTTTTCTGATGGAGCATTCTTGATAAAAGAATGGTTTTGAGGGGCTCACTGTGAAGAACTGGGAACCTCATCCTCTATAAGCCCAGTTTGAATAACAAGGCTCTAGGTAATAAATAAATCTGAGTGAAAAAAAAATGCTTGGAAGAAATCCACACACTACACATGACTGGAAAGGGAGAAAAACCTTGCTTCAGAATGGAAGAATAGAAGATTTTTCTTAGGTAAGAAGGTTTTTAGGACAAGTTTACATGTAAGGACATAATTATAAAGATTTGAAAAAGTCAATCAGATTGCAACATTCACACAGGATGCCTAGCTGATAATGTAAATAACTCAAGAATCCTGTACACATAAATCTTCTGAAAATCTCGAAGAGTTTTATAGACATTGGCTTAATGGCTCATAACAGGGATTATCATTCCTAACTCACATATGGGAAAAGCAAGGTCAAGTGTGCCATTCTTAAGGCCCTCTGATAGTCTCCTTTATAAAAAATGCGTTATAACACACCATAACAATAAGTTATATTTCAGTACTAAAACTTCTGGCAAATATTCCGCTTTGAAATAAGAACCTTTGTCGAAAACTGTTCTTATGGATATTTATGAGGAAATTCAAAAGTGCTAACTTGATCTGCAGTAATGAATCAAAACTAAAAAGAACTCAGTATAGTTATTTTCAAAAGTAAAGAGTATGTCAACCAGTAATTTTCACTGCCTGGCCCTCCCACCCCCAACCCCACTACTTTCTGCAGAAAGAAAACTCCAAAACATATGGCCCAGGAAGAAAATCTGTACTCGTTTATAGCAATGAACTGGCTTTTACATCTCTGCAGATAGAGTACGCAAATGACTTCACAGGCAACAGCTTCCGTATGTTTCATATTTTTAACATTGACCGTTCATAATAAAGATTCTTTGATCCCAGATCAAATGTTTGAATCGATTTTCCCTACACTTACTCAGAGTCACCATTTAAAAGGCTCCCCTCTTTCCCACCTCAGATGTTTCAGCCCTTCTGCAATCAGAACTATCTCCACTTGTCACCTTCTCCATGGTCCTTCCCACTCCTTTGTTGTGGTTTTTAGCTCTACTCCCTAACTTCTCATAAGAGGCACAGTAATAAATAATTTTTGTATATAGTAAGTTAACTACAACAAACGAGATTCAGAATTTTATAGGCATCTCTGATTACATAGAAAGCTCATGGTAAAATTTAGTACAAAAACTGATTGTCTCTCAAAAAAACATTCTCAACAGGTAAGGCCTTTGGATATATTTAAGAAAAATAAAAATGAGATTCTATTCCTTAGATTGAAACTAGAAAAAGTGAACAGATACCAAAGGCCTAAACAAAACACCAAAGTCTTGATAAATAATATAAACATCAAATTTTTTTAAAAAAAGGAAAAAGCCTAGTAGGCCAGGTGCAGTAGTTCACGTCTGTAATCCTAGAACTTTGGATGCAGAGATGCGCAGATCACTTGAGGTTAGGAGTTCAGACCAGCTTGGCCAACATGGTGAAACCTCGTCTCTACTAAAAATACAAAAACAGCAGGCTGTGGCGGTACACACCCATAATTCCAGCTATTCAGGAGGCTGAGGCAAGAGAATCACTTGAAGTCAGGAGGCAGAGGTTGCAGTGATCCGAGATTGTGAAGTCTAGTAAATGCTACAAGTTTAGAATATCCCTAAGAATAAATTATTTTAAATGATTCCAAGGCCTTTATTTGAAGGCCTTATTGAGAAGGAACAATTTTAATATAATCTTAATTCCTAAAACCTTAAAACATAAATTCTTCAGAAAGGTACTCATTAAATAAAGGTTAAATTGAAAAAAGGTTTTAAAATTTCCAGTAGTAAATAATATAAATATGGGATTAACTTAGCTATATATGGGTCCAATTAACCTGATACAGTAAAAGAGAAAGAGAAGGAGGGAAAGAAGAAAAGGAAGAAAGGAAGGCAGGAAGGGAAGGAGGAGGGGGAAAAAAAAGAAAAAAATTCCAGTGTTAAAAGTCCCTTTAAAAATGATTTGTTTCTTTTCCATTTTGTTTGGACTGGTAGGAGGTCAAATTTTAGGACAATTTAAGCTACTATGATTCTTCATCTTAGAATACAGATAGATACCACAAAAAAATATTGAATGTTAATTTGGACTCTGCCTTATCTAAACATGAAAATTCTACACTTTCAGGTGCCAGCACAGGGGCCTAAGTTGGTTATGACCTGGGCAAACTGAAATTTCCCTGGCTTTGTACAAGATCATCAACCAAACCCAGTAATTACAGATTACCTTGCACACGGTGGCAAACTGCTTGTTATTTCCTGCTCCAACTACAAGATAGCCATCCTTGGTTTTAAAAGCCTAAAAGAAATAAATACACAGGTAAATACTATTTATATATTGACAAGACCACAAAAGTTGACTTTAATTTCTAAAATATCTATATGGAAAGCTTATTCTAAAGTGATGTTATTAATTCAATATCAATTGATTTGTTGTCCTCTTCATCTATAATGACATAGGAGTGCCACCTGCCCTCACTTCCTCACCAAGACCACATTCTAGTGCCCTCTGTCATCAGGATGCTTATTATCACACTGAACTATACTTTTGACCCCTCTATTATTTGGTACTGTTAACCATTTCTTCCTTCATGAACCTGTCTTATCTTGAGCCTCTGTCCAGGTTCATCTCCTAGCTCTCTGTTTCACACATACCCTTCCTGCAGAATGTTCTTCTCCTGGGTCTTCGGCATTCCTTAAGCACCTGTCTTTGGTCTTTCACTTCACCTGCTTCTTACAGTAGCCACTAGCCACATGTGATCATTAAATTTAAATAAACTAAAATTAAATTAGCCAGTCACAAAAGGCCAAATATTGTGATTCTATTTACATGAAATGTCTAAAATAGGCAAATCCATCGAGACAGAAAAAAACACTAGTGGTTGCATAAAGCAGTGGAAGCTGAGGAAAGATGGGGAGTGATTGTTAATAAATACTAGGTTTCTTGTCAGGGTAATGAAAATGTTCTAAAATTGACTGATGGTTGTATAACTCTGAATACACCAAAAATCACTGAATTGTGCACTGTAAATGGGTGAATTATATTCCAGTAAAGCTGTTATTAACAATTAAATTAACAATTCAGATCCATAGTCACTCTAGCTAAATGTCAAGCAATCAATAGCCACATGTGGCTAGTGCCTATTGTATTAGCCAGCACAGACACAGAATATTTCCATAACCACATAAAGTTCTGTTATACAGTGCTGGTAGAGCAGAACTGGGCGATTGTATTCATCATGTCTTAATCTTTGTCTTCATCATCCTACCAGACCTAAAGTGATATCTGAAGAATGTTAGGCAATTAATACATAGTTGGTAAATGCTAATGAATCAACCAAAGGATTGTTTCCAGGTAATACAATGGTAGCTAAAATAGATCTCAAGTAATACATTAAAACAAGGTTTTATTCTATTTATATTGTTGCTTGATTTGGTAAGGAATGCTATTAAGGAGATATCACATAAACCCTTAAACATTCTCCCTTGTCCATGAGGGCAAAAGTAAAGTTAGTGTCGAAAACAATGCATTAGTGTTTCTCAAACTACAAAGAAAATCTGCAACAAAGCTGTGAGTGGGGTACAAAGGATTTTGAGCCGAGGTATTGCAAGGAACCATTGACAACTGTGAAGTTACACAGGTTGTCTGCTTGCTTTTTTTGTGGAGAACGATGAGGTAGGAAGTGAATAAGTACACGTGAAGTCACAATCTGTGTTGGAATGTGTAATATGAAGAAAAGTTTTCCAAATTTTGCATCAGACATATTCAATAAGTTTATATTCTGTAGAGTGCTCATTTCCTTTTAGTAAGTGAAGAAGTGCATATTTTTTCCTGCAGCCTCAAACATATATTTAAATATATCTTTTATCAATATGAAAGTTTAAATTTTTAAGAAGCTTCCAGATAGCTGAACATGTGAAGGTTCCTGAAGGATGACATGCCCCGGGAGGGAATGGAAGCTCCATACCCCTTCCTATACCTTGCCTGACATATCTCTTCATCTGTATCCTTATTAATATCCTTTATAATAAACCAGAAAACATAATAGTTTTAAGCAAAGATAACTAGTCGATGATCATTGAAAAGTGAAGAACTCATGGTAGCTGAGCCCCAGAATATAATCAGACTAAAGATCATCAAATAGATTTTATAAAGATTCAGGTAAGATTATGAATTTTTTTTAAATAATTATTTGTTCCCTGTTACTGCTACAGTATTTATTTAATAAACATATTTTAAATAAGAACTTTAAAAAATAATACTTTATCACTATAGAAAATTGGGGAAGTACAAGACAGAAAAAAACTGCATGATATCATTACCCAGAAGAAGCAACTACTAATATTAAGTAGCCATTCTTCTTTCTAGTTTATTTGTATGTACTTTTACATTATTAAGGAAACTACCTTTGAGAGAAATATGACAGGGACCTAAATTCTGCTAATATATGGCATAGTTAAATGATAACCAGCACTGTTCCCTTGCCTACCTTTCTATTAGGATTTACTGTTTCAGAAGTCAAAGATGTGTAACTTCCGAATAGCTCCTACGGATAACATCACTGTTGTCAAAACCTCCTACGATTGGTCTTTAAGATATTTTTCAGACTGTGGCAAGACTTGGCATTCTGGCGAATGACCTGACTCTACCCAGACCAGTGAGTCATAGGAAGGAAGTGATACAACCAGTCCTGGGACCCCCACCCAGAAACTCACTCAGAGTACTAACATAATTTGGATGCTCCTAAGATTTTGTCCTCAACCAATCAGTAGCACCCAATCCCTCTCCCCTAGCCTGCCAAATTACTCTTTAAATCACTAGACTCCAAGCTGTTTGAGAGGCTGACTTGAGGAATGGCTCCCATACTTCCACTTTGTTGTCCCTGTAATTATTAAACTCTTTCTCTACTGTAACACTGATGTTTCAGCAAATTAGCTTTTATCTCTGCAGCAGGCAAGAAGAACTAGTCAGGCAATTACATGAATATCTTATTGTACATGAATTTCTAGACTGCATTTTTTTCATTTAACATCATATCACAAGCATTTTTAAATGTCATCTTTTTTAATCACACAAAATATCTTTTTCAAAATTTGCTTCAACATTCTAAGTTCATTTAAACTGGAGGGGTTTTTTTTGGTTTATTTTGTATTCAAATCAAGCCCTATTTCATATGTTAATATCACAAATAAAAAATTATTAAATTTCACACTGAAACTCTGAAGAAAATGTCTGGTCCAACTAAGATCCTTAAAAAGCCAACCTTGCCCCAGTAAGGCCTAGGGGATAAAATAGCAAAATGAATCCCAGCTGAGACATTTATTAATAATTAACCTATATGATATCAGACAATTTACATAATTTAAGAGCCGCAGTTTTTACATCTCCAAAATATGAACGATCAGTACTTACCTTTAAAATTATTTTGACTAAGTTCATAAAGTACACTGATTCATGCATTTGGCAAATATTTGTTGACATAACTTACTATGTGCTAGGCTCTAAGTACAATGGGTAGAAAATGACAAGACAAATAAGACATATATTCTAATAAAGTAGCAGGCATTAATCAAACATTCACATAAATAATTACAAACAATGACAGGCACTGGAAAAGTACAAAACCAAATGAGATCGTACTTTTTTTTTTTTTAAAGAGACAGGGTCTCTCTGTCACCCAGGCTGGAGTAAACTGGTATAATCCTAGCTCACTGCTGCCTCAAACTGCAGGGCTTAAAAGATCCTCCTCACATAGCCACCTGAGTATCTAGGACTACTCAGATGGAGTCTCACTGTGTTGCACAGGCTAGTCTCAAAATCCCAGTTTCCAGCAATACTCCAACCTCAGCCCCCCAAACAATGAGATCTTTGGATAGGTGGACCTAATGTTGTCTTGGTTGGGAGCTATGAAGCCAGTTAATAACTATGAATTCTCACATCCCAGCTCTGAGATCACTAGAAAAGTGATCTCAGAGCTGGGATGTGAGAATTCATAGTTATTAACTAGGTAAAGAGCTAGAGGAAAAGGTCATTGCTGGCAGCGGGGAGAACTATTTGCACAAAGGACCTATGGTGGGAAGAAGCAACAGTTCAAGAGAGAGAAGAGGTAGAGTAACATGGCTGAAGATGCAGAGGTAGGCGGGGAGCCAGATGAAGTCAGAAGCCATATGAAATATTTTATTTATCATAAAACTAATGGAAAATCACTGAAATAACTTAAATGATCATGTTTATGTGTATATATATGTACAGCTATATATAAAGGACTCTATAACTCTCCCTATATATAATTATATTTATATACACAATAGTATATTATAATTATAATATAATTACTACTGTACTTGGTCCCACAAGAAAGGAACTCCTCAGTGAATTCTAAGCCCTTAGGTCTTGACTCCCTGGCCCTCACCGACCCTGCAAATCACTCTTCCTTCTCTTTTCCTCATTCTGTTGGTTGCCTCACTCTAAAAGAAAGCAAACCAAGTGGTAACATGCCATGCACACACACCACTAGGAGAGTTTTGATCACAGGGAGAGCTCAAACCATAAGCAGCAAATTGGGCTGTAAACAGTCAGGACTGGAATGTGTCTCCTGCAAGAAATTCAAGCCTCAAGAGGAAAGAAATGATTGCTTCTGCATAAAATGATGTGAGGAGACAGCAACAAGGGCAAGTGTCAGAATTTTTAAAGGACAAGGCCAAAACCAAGCCTTGCCTCACAGGAGACCAGAATGTATCACTCCTGAAGAAAGACATCCTTCTCACTAGGAGCTGTGCACATTCAGGGGCAATAAGATTCACTGATACGGAGACCAAACAGAAATGCACATTTTCGTCATATGCTTATCATAATAAACCTCCTTTCCTGGAGAGGGAGATCTTTTTCAAAACTCAGAAAATAATGATGGGTCAAGGAATTTGATGACACAACAAAACTGAAGAACTTCATGATCAAACTGGGAGACCCAAAAGAAGAAGGGCACGAAGGTTCCGTGTTTAGTTTCTCTATTTAGAGCAGCTCCACACAGAAGACGTGATCACCCCTGAGACAGAAGATACAGAAGTGCAGACTATGGAGCAGATGTGAAGGAAGGGAATTGAGAAGGTCAACTGAGATTTTCTGTTGCTCCTGGAAGTTTCTAATCCTTCCCAGACACTTTGCTTTCTGGGCTTCCAGGCATGTTAGCTTCATTTGATGACATCCTAATTATTAAGCTGACTAAAGATGAAAACATAGGGATTTCAGAAGCCCATGTCAACACAATATGTCATATAATCAAATGGTAAAAGAAAAAATGTACAGCTGGAAGTTCCCATGTTATCTTCCTAAGTAACTTTATCAGTGTATCTAGTATTTTCCCCGGCCTAAATAAAATGTAAAAAAATTAGTAGTATGTCTACTTAAAAACAAGAGCATAAACTTCAAGACTTCCTGGGGCTACTTACATTTTAACAAGATTTTCTTCCACAAAAGGTAACCATTGCTAAATGACTTCATCATCCACTGGAAAAAGACATTCCATGAAGTTTAACTCACTGCCATGAGAATGTTTTCTGGAATGCCAAGCAGTTATTGACTTCTGGTTCTGTGCTAGTACATCATGACAAACATAGAGCACTATTTCCTACTGCTGACAGTTCAGTTCACCTTATGGTGCTGGAACTGCACTGAGCCAGATGGCAATGAGGCACAGACTGCTTGCAAATCAAGAACAGTGTCATCTATTGATGGAACAATGCCGCAAATGGTAGATGAGCCTTGGAGTCTCCAACTTCACCTACCAATCTGGCTTTGGCCAGACATTTTTTACATGGAAAAAACCATGTTGAGAAGGCATTGCTAAATACAAGCCCTTGCTTTGAATTAGGTAATCTAGAGTAGCCTTGAAAGCAACATTATATACTGATTTCCTGCCCCAGATCCAGGCTAGGATTTGCTAATTCCATAATGGGAAGTTGGAATGCTCACAGATATCCTTGAGGTGCCTCAAATAAATTAAATTTTACTTCCAATCAAACATATCTAGGATTTTCAATTACTCCATTTGTGATACTGTGTGTAGAGGTAATGACAAAGAGGGAAATGGACAACTGCCTCACATATTTTCTATTCTTTACATGTTGCAATGGATATTATTTTTCTTATAAAAATGTTTTTTTGTGAGGAAAGCCTACTGTTATTCAAGAAGGCAGTTATCGTGTATCTTGAGCACAATATAAAATGACATATAGAGTTTTTCTTCCTGAGGAATATGGGCCAAAAACTGGTTTTAAGGAACCTGAACTAACTGTATTATAAAGAATGCTAAGCCAGATTATTTTGAATAGCCTACCAAAAGCATCTACTGCTTCACAGAAACTAAGCAAAAAAATGCTAGGCAAGAGGCCATATTGATTTTTCAGGAATACTCCAAGGTAAAAATGCCTTGAGCATATGAAATATTTTTAAGTACTCTTTGTTGTATCTCAAACATGCTACAACAATCACAGTTCTGTACCATCTATGTACCATATATGAAAATATCATTTCTGACAAAGCCTACATTTACCTCAGACTAAAGGCATTTATAGAACAGAGCTTTAGTCAAGCTGTCACCATATTTCACTACCTACAAGCAAAGAATCAAGCTAGAAAAAATAGTAACTATAGTTACAATAAAAATATTCTAAATTGGCTCATATAGTATATTGCCAATAACGTTTCCCAAGCATATATGCCCATCATATGTCCAGAATTATCCATGACAAAACACAGGTCATACATAGTGAGACAGAGATTGGGGGAAGCCCTGAAATTAGGCCTGCCCACTAGACCTAACGTGGCATTAGAGTACAGGCCCAGGTGACAACAGAGTTTCACCCCAGAGTATGGAAAATTTGAGCAAGTGTGGTTCAAGAAAGCAGTCAAGGCTGGGCACGGTGACTCATACCTGTAATCCTAGCACTTTGGGAGGCTGAGGTGGGAGGATCACCCAAGGTGAGGAGTTTGAGACCAGCCTGGCCAACATGACGAAACCCCATCTCTACTAAAAATATAAAAATTAGCTCGGCATGGTGGCATGCACCTGTAGTCCAGCTACTCAGGAGGCTGAGGCAGGAGAATTGCTAGAACCCAGGAGGCGAATGTTGCAGTGAGCCAAGATCATGCCACTGAACTCCAGCCTGGGTAACAGAGCAAGACTCTATCTCAAAAAAGAAAAAAAGAAAGAAAGCAGTCAGCAAGATAAAGTATGGCAGTGGGAGGTGAAAATTTTTGATAGAAAAAGTCTTGAAACTCAGTAGGTAAATGGCGTAAGAGATGTATAGTCACAAGCTGCAGGATCCCAGCTATGAGGATGAGACTCAGAAACTTAGCACCAAATTCTTATATAAGGAATTGTGATAACAAGGCAAAGGGTGGATGGACAGAAATCAAATAGTTAATTTAAAAAACTCAGAGAATATAGGAAAAAGCAGAAGCCCAAACCATTGAGCAAAGGCAGACGAAGCATGGAGAGTGACCTCTGGGGAGGGTAGGTGGCTGAATATCAGATAAGAGCAACTTAAACTCTAGTTCAAGATGCTAGTTACATCTAGTGTCTAAGACAGAATCTGGGAAATTAGAACCCAATAAATTTTTTAAATCAATGTCAATGTGTCACAGCAACCTAGGCAATTCAGGGAATACAAGACATTATACAAAAGTTTGGTGGCAAAACTGGGAGCTTATGCTAGAAGAGAGTTTCAGGGAATCAAAGATAAGGACCAACTAAAAAAGGCAATCACATTAAGAATAGATTCCCCAAACAAACTTCCTTCCTCACAGATGATCACCCAAGTGTAAGGGTGAAGATTAGTTAAAGTGGGATGCTGAATATACTCCCACTAGGATTTATAGGTATGTCCTATAGTTGGAACAATAAAGGCCTCAGTCCCTCTTATTAGGTACCTCTCATTCTTCTTACCATGGCCAAAAGTTGCCCTTGAAGCATATAGGGTTAGCCTTTGTCCCTTTTCCACATAGTTACTACCAAGTAATGGGATATACACTGAAAATTAAAAATATATATATATTTGCCATCTAAATTTTGGTTCCTGTACCAAGGGTTGGAATCTAAAATATACAGAGTCTCAAAATACCTTTGGGCTTGGCAAAACCATGGGAAGTGTGAATGGCTACTTGGCTCATTCAGTGGAGAATCAGTTCTTATGGGAGGCCCTGCTGACCCACAGGAGCAGATGAAATTTAACCAAGTGTTAAAGCAAGTCAACTCCAGGGTCAGAAAAAGCACACGGGAAGGCCCTATCTGAGAAATGTATAGACATTTATAACTGAAAAAAGAAACTGATGGAAAAGGTAGCAGGCAACAAGACTTGGCAGGGCCTTGATGAGATTGCCATATTTCAGGGTCTGGACTTGCTATTTATAGGACTCACTTCTTGTACTAGGTGATCAGACCTTGAAGCATAACTCAAGACATCTAACATGAATGTGAGATTAAGATACATACTAGAAGGATAAATTACTACTATATGGTTAGAAAAAACTATATTACAAGCCACAATACTTAAAGACTTATGACTAATTCTCTCCTTGGGAAACTAATAATTAGAAGGTAAAATGATTAGAGACATGACCATGGTTTCAGTACTTCCTTCTCAAGTCCCCATAAATCTGGATATAAATTTCAGCCTGAATCTTCCAATGAAAAAATCATTAGACTATTCTCTGTGACTATAAGAAGAGAAAAAAATAGGACCAGGCTTGTTCAACAGAGGGAACCATGATAAACTGCTAGAAGATTAAAGTCTCACAATTTACCTCAACCATTAAAGTCTATGAAATACAAGAAAAAAACAAGATACAATCTGAATACTATTCCGTACATACCTTTCAATCATAAGTTACTCAAAAGAATTGGACTCACAATGGGTACATCTACCATGATTAAGGTCATGAGAGTGTTATGTAAGGTTTGCAAAAAAATTTAGACCAACTAGGAAGTTATCTTTTCCAAAGTAAGTTAGCAGCAGAGCAAATAGAAACATTCCTCTAAAGCAACATGGAAAAAAAAAATTAGTAAGTCATCCTAGTAGGTCACAAGGTGAAGAAAGCAATAATTCTTTCCAGATCTCTAAAACCACTTATAATAACCTATGTGGTATGTATATGCCCACCCCAAGCCTATTATAACAGGTTATATTAGCTAAATGGTCAAGTGTAGTCAAGGAATTCTATTTCATTTTAGAGTTAATTTATCTGTGTGAGTAATTATTGTATTTCAATTTCTCTGGGATTCCTGTTCTATAAATAAAAGTGGAAAATATGTAAACATTTTTATGCACAACAGCAGAATGTGCTGAAAATAATTTATTATTGCATGCCTCCCCAAATACTATAATTCTTCATCCCAATTACATTAGATATGTTTAATTTCTATTCCACCCCAAACACCTCAAAAAGCAGGTCTATATATCATGCAACCTCTTTGCTGGTTGAATGCAATAGTGAAAGCGCCATTCCCATGCCAGCCAGTAGGTTTACCTGTCACAAATCAACTGCATCAGCTTGAAGATTCAAAAGGAAACATGAAGGTGCAGATGAGATGGCCATATTAGGCTTAACTAAGTAAGGCAGAAAGTCTAATAAAGACTAAAACTGAGACCAGATTACAAAACAGAAATAGAGATATGTACAAAGCAACTGCCTCATTCCTAATGGCATCTTACTTCTTGTGCATATCAATTATATGTCGCATACGTTTTGAAACATGTGGATATCAACAAGAAGTTATACAACACACAAAACAACAGGAAAGCACGATCCAATCAAAGGACCAGAATAAATTTTAACAAACCAACCTAAAGAAGCAGAGGCATATCAAACTACCTGACAAATAATTCAAAATAATCATCACAAGGATACTCAATGGCCTCAAGAAAATGATACATAAACAAAGTAAGAAGTTCCTCTTGAATGTTCTTCACATGTACCCCAAAACCTAAAATGCAATAAATATATATATATATTAAAAAATAATAATAATCTTCCAGCCTAGTCGCATTGACTCATTTTATGAATCAGAAAAATAAAAGGAAGAACATTTTATCATACTGTGTTTTATCAACCTTGGCATAAAAGTCTGAGCTGGAACTTAAGCATTCCCCTCTAGCTCATGTTAACCACACAGACTGCAACCTAGTTACAGGTAGGGACCACAAAAAAAAAAAGAAGTTCCACAAGAAGACAGAACATGTAATGAAGAACCAGACATTTTGGACCTGAAGAAAACAATCCCTGAAATGGAAAATTCAATACAGACATTCAATAGCAGACTTGATCAAGCATAAGACAGATTTGGCTAACTCAAAGATAGGTCATTGGAAATGATTCCATCAAGGGAGTAAAAAGAAAAAATAATGAGAAAAGGGAGTAAAGCCTAGGAACTTACAGAATACCATCAAGTGAACACACATGCACATCATAGATGTTCACAAAGAAGGAGAGAGAGAGAAAGGATAGACTACTTATTTAAAGAAATAATGGCAAAAAGATTCCCAAATTCAGGGAAGGAAATAGACATCCAGATTCAAGAAACCCAAAATACATAAACTAAAATAAACACAAAGAAATCTACACTGGAATACATTGAAATCAAATTGTCAAAACTCCAGGACAAAAGGAGAATTTTGAAAGCAGCAAGATAAAATTGACTTGCTACGTACAAGAGAGTCTCTATAAAACTATCAGTTGGTTTGTTTAGCAGGAACCTTGCAGACTAGAAGGGAATAGGATAATGTATTGAAAGTAATTAAAGAAAAATTCTAACCAAAAATACTATGTCAGCAAAAATGTCCTTCAAAAATGAGGAAATCAATAGAAAGAAAGTTCCTCAACATAATAAAAGTCACTTCACTTATGAAAAACCCATAGGTAAAATTATAATTAATTGGGAAAACTGGAATATTTTCCACTAAGATCCAAAACAAGGCAAGGATGCCCAATCTCATCACTTCTATTCAACAAAGTACTGACAGTATTAGCAAAAAGAGTCAGACAAGAAAAATAAGTAAAAGATATCCACATCAGAATGGAGAAAGTAAAAATATCTCTATCTGCAGATAACATAATCCTATATGGGAGGGGAGGGAGAACAACAGCGATTCCAGCTAAAAGAAACTATTACAACTAACACACAAATTCAGCAAAGTTGCAGGATATAAAATTGAAAAACAAAAACTATAAGCATTTTATACACAAATAACAAATTTAAAAGAAATTTTTAAAAATCCCATTTATGACAGCATAAAAATTAAAAAATATATCTAAATAGAACCAATGCTGAGAATGTCAATAAAATACAAACTGACCTGTAAAGAGTTTACACCATTTATAGTAGCATGAAAAACAACAAAATATTTAGGAATAAATTTAACCAAGAAAGTGAAAGAACTCTACACTGAAAATTATAAAACACTGCTTAAAGAAATTGAAGACAGAATGAAAGAAAATATATCCTATGCTCATGGATCAGAAGAATTAATATTGTTAAAAGGTGAATACTGCCCAAAGCAATATACAGATTCAATACACTTCCTATCAAAATCCCAACGGCATTCTTCACAGAAATAGAAAAAACAATAGTAAAATTCATATGGAACCATAAAAGACCCAAATAATGAAAACAATTCTGAGAGAGAAAACAAAGTTGGAAGCATCATACTTCCTGATTTAAAATTATATTACTAATCTACAGTAATCAAAACACTATCATACTGGCATTAAAACGGACACATTGACCAGTAGAAAACATAGACAGTCCAGATATACTAAATAATACCAAACATATGCTGCCAACTAATTTTTCACAAGGCCACAGAGAAGAAAAAATGGGGAAAGAATAGTCTCTTCAATAAATGGTATGAGGAGATTCAATATCTACAGGCCACTATCTTTTTTTTTTTTTTTTTTTTTTTTTTTTTGAGACAAAGTCTCACTCTGTTGCGCAGACTGGAGTGCAGTGCTGTGATCTTGGTTCACTGTGACCTCTGTCTCCTGGATTCAAGAGATCCTCCTGCCTCAGTCTCCTGAGTTCCTGAGTAGCTGGGATTATAGGCATGTGCACCATGCCCAGCTAATTTTTGTATTTATTTTAGTAGAGACAGAGTTTTACCATGTTGGCCAGGCTTGTCTCAAACTTCTGACCTCCAGTGATCTGCCCATCTCAGCCTCCCAAAGTGTTGGGATTACAGGTGTGAGCCACCATGCCTGGCCCACAGACCATTATCCTGTCCCTTAAAAAGTAAACTAAAAATGGGTATAAGACCTAAATATAAGATCAGAAATTCTAAAACTCCTACAAGAGAACATAGGCAGTAATCTGATATCACAACAAAAGCTGAGGCCACAAAAGCAAAAATAGATAAATTAGACTACAACGAACTTAAAAGATTCTGCATAGCAAAGAAAGCAATAAACAAAACAGACCAGCAACTTACAGACTGGGAAAAAAAAAATCTATGCAAACCATATATCTGATCAAGGGTTAAAATCAAAATTTATAAGGAACACACACAACTCAATAATGGAAAACCACCTATTTTTAAAAGGCAAAAGACTTGAACAGCCATTTCTCCAAAGAAGACATAAAAATAGCCAACATGTACATTAAAAGGTGCTCAAAATCATTAATCATTGGGAAAATGCAAATTAAAACCACTATGAGTTACTGCCTTACATCCACTGGGACAGCTACTATCAAAATGCAAAAGATAACAAATGTTGGTAAAATTGTTGAGAAAGGAGAACTCTTGTATACCACTGGTGAAAATGTAGATTGGTACAGCTGTTATGAAAAGCAGTACATATATTTCTTTCTTTTTTTTTTTTTAATTATACTTTAAGTTCTGGGGTACATGTGCAGAATATGCAGGTTTGTTACATGTGCCTTGGTGGTTTGCTGCATCCATCCCCACATCATCTACATTAGGTATTTCTTGTAATGTTATCCCTCCCCAATCCTCCACCCCCTGCTCTCCCTCCCCTAGCCCCCCAACCCCCAACAGAACCCAGTGTGTGATGTTCCCCTCCCTGTGTCCATGTGTTCTCATTGTTCAACACCCACTTATGAGTGAGAACATGCGGTGTTTGGTTTTCTGTTCTTGTGTCAGTTTGCTGAGAATGATGGTTTCCAGCTTCATCCATGTCTCTGCAAAGGACATGAACTCATCCTTTTTTATGGCTGCATAGTATTCTCTGGTGTATATGTGCCACATTTTCCTTATCCAGTCTATCTTTGATGGGCATTTTGGTTGGTTCCAAGTCATTGCTATTATAAATAGTGCTGCAATGAATATAGGTGTGCATGTGTCTTTATAACTGAATGTTTTATAGTCCTTTGGGTATATATCCAGTAATGGGATTGCTGGGTCAAATATTTCTAGTTCTCAATCCTTGAGGAATCACCACACTATCGTCCACAGTGGTTGAACTAATTTACACTCCCACCAACAGTGTAAAAGCATTCCTATTTCCCCACATCCTCTCCAGCATCTGTCTCCTGATTTTTTAATGATCACCATTCTAACTGGCGTGAGATGGTATCTCAATGTGGTTTTAATTTGCATTTCTCTAATGGCCCGTGATGATGAGCTTTTTTTCATATGTTTGTTGGGTGCATAAATGTCTTCTTTTGAGAAGTGTCTGTTCATATCCTTCACTCACTTTTTGATGGGGTTGTTTTTTTCTTGTAAATTTGTTTAAGTTCTTTGTAGATTCTGGTTATTAGCCCTTTGTCAGATGGGTAGATTGCAAAACTTTTTTCCCATTCTGTTGACTTCCAGTTCATGCTACTGATAGTTTCTTTTGCTGTGCAGAAGCTCTTAAGTTTAATTAGATCCCATTTCTCTATTTTGGCTTTCATTGCCACTGCTTTTGGTGTTTTAGTCATGAAATCCTTGCCTATGCCTATGTCCTGAATGGTATTGTCTAGGTTTTCTTCTTAAGGTTTAAGGAAAGGATCCAGCTTCAGCTTTCTGTATATGACTAGCCAGTTTTCCCAACACAATTTATTAAATAGGGAATCCTTTCCCTATTGCTTGTTTTTGTCAGGTTTGTCCTCTAGAGATCAGATGGTAGATATGTGGCATTAATTGTGAGGCCTCTGTTCTGTTCCATTGGTGTATATCTCTGTTTTGGTACCAGTACCATGCTGTTTTGATTACTGTAGTCTTGTAGTATAGTTTGAAGTCAGGTAGCATGATGCCTCCAGCTTTGTTTATTTTGCTTAGGATTGTCTTGACTATGCAGGCTCTCTTTTGGTTCCATATGAAGTTTAAGGTGGTTGTTTTCCAATTCTGTGAAGAAAGTCAGTGGTAACTTGATTGGGATAGCATTGAATCTAAAAATTACTTTCGGCAGTATGGCCATTTTAACAATGTTGAGTCTTCCCAACCATGAACATGGAATGTTTTTCTATCTGTTTGTGTCCTTTCTTATTTCCTTGAGCAGTGCTTTGTAATTCTCCTTGACGAGGTCTTTCACATCCCTTGTTAGTTGTATTCCTAGGTATTTTATTCTCTTTGTAGCAATTGTGAATGGGAGTTTGCTCATGATTTGGCTCTCTGTTTGTCTGTTACTGGTGTATAGGAATGCTTTTGATTTTTGCATATTGATTATGATCCTAAGATTTTGCTGAAGTTGCTTATCAGCTTAAGGAGATTTTGGGATGAGACGATGGGATCCTCTAAATATATAATCATGTCGTCTGCAAATAGAGATAATTTGACTTCCTCTTTTCCTAATTGAATATGCTTTATTTCTTTAAAACTTAAAATAAAACGAGCATATGGCCCAGCAATCCCTCTTCTGAGTATATACCTAAAGAAAATGAAATCACTATCTTGTAGAGATATCTACACTCCCATGTTCATTACAGCATTAGTCACAATAGCCAAATATGGAAACAATCTAATGTTCATTGATAAACAAATAGATAAAGAAATGGTGGTACCTACACAAAATATAATATTGTTCAGCTTTTAAAAAGAACAGGAACTTGCAAAATGCCACAACTTAGATGAGCCTGGAGGACATCATGCTAAGTAAGTCAGACACAGAAAGAAAAGGATTGCATGACCTCACTTATATGTGAAATCTAAATTTTTAAATATACAGAGATACAGAACAAAAGAGAGGTTACTATCTGTGATGGTTAATATTGAGTGTCAACTTGATTAGACTGAATGATGCAAAGTATTGTTCCTAGGTGTGTCTGTGAGGGTGTTGTCAAAGATTAACATTTGAGTTGGTGGGCTAGGAGAGGCAGATCCACCCTCAATCTGGGTGGGCACCATCTGATCAGCTGCCAGTATGGCTAGGATAAAAGCAGGCAGAGGAACATGGAAGGACGAGACTGGCTGAGTCTCCTGGCCTCCATCTTTCTCCCGTGCTGGATGCTTCCTGTCCTCGAACATCAGACTCCAAGTTCTTCAGCTTTTGGACTCTTGGACCTTTGACCACAGACTGAGGGCTGCACTGCCAGCTTCCCTGCTTTTGCGGTTTTGGGATTGAACTGGCTTCCTTGCTCCTCAGCTTGCAGATAGCCTATAGTGGGACATCACCTTGTGATTGTGTGAGTCAATACTCATTAATAAACTCCCCTCTATATATACATCTATTCTATTAGCTCTGTCTCTCTGGATAACCCTGACTAGTACACCATGTATGGGAAGAAGGGAAGGCAATACAGAGATTCAGTTCAGAGGATACAAAGTAGCAGATATATAGGATTAACAAGTTGAGAGATCTAATGTACAACATAAATACTATAAATAATAAAATTGTATTGTATATGAGATTCATGCTAAATGTGTAGATTTTAGCTGCTCTTCCCAGAATAACAAAAAGTCAGTAATTATGTGAGATGATGGATATGTTAACTTGCTTCACTATAGTAACCATTTTATTCTCTATATGTATCCCATAACATCATGCTGCATACCTTAAATATACACAATTAAAAATTTTATTTTAAAAAAGAAAGAGAAATAACTGTTCCAGATAAAAGCTGAAGGAATTCTTTACTATTAGACCTGCCTTACAAGAGGTATCCCTTTAAAAGCTGCCTTAAATGGGGTTTACCAAGGTGAAAGGAAAGGACATTAGATAGCATATGAAAGAGTGTTAAAGTATAAAGCTCATTGACAAACACATAGACAAACAAAGAATACTGTAATACTATAACATTGGTATGTAATTAATGCTGGTAAAGAAGTTAAAGCTATAAGCATAAAAAACAACCATGACTATAAAAATAGGTTAATGGATATGCAATATAAAATAGGTATAATGTGTGACATCAATAACATAAATGGGTGGAGACAATATAGTTTTAGTATGTAATTAAAGTTATCAGCTTAAAATGTATTGTTATGTTTTACACAAGGCCCATAGAAGGGAGAGAGAGAGAGAAAGAGAGAGAGAGAGAGAGAGAGAGAGAGAGAGAGAGAGAGAGAGA
>PVKV010006584.1:0-17260 GCA_004027835.1 Alouatta palliata
CTCTTCACATATTCACACACATATGAACAGTGCTCTTCACATATTCACACACATATGAACAGTGCTCTTCACATATTCACACACATATGAACAGTGCTCTTCACATATTCACACACATATGAACAGTGCTCTTCACATATTCACACACATATGAACAGTGCTCTTCACATATTCACATACATATGAACAGTGTTCTTCACATATTCACATACATATGAACAGTGCTCTTATGAAATGAGCAACTTACGTGTGCCAGGTTCTTTTCATTGCAAATATAGCTTAGCAATAAATTACATATAAATTTACCTCATATTAAATTTAAAAATCACATGCTGTTTCTTGATTTAATTATGGACATTTACATGCGTCTGAACTTTGGCTACAAACTAAAATTACTTAGGGAACTTTCAAAAATTACAGTCTCTAGTCTCATATAAAGACCAATTACATCAATATCTCTGTTTGGGGGAAGGCAAACTAAAAAATTATTTCAATTTAAAATGTGATCAAATAATCTCAATTTGCTTGTAAGGATGAAAATGTAGGTGTCCGTTTTTAATTTTTTTTTTTAAACGGAGTCTTGCTCCGTAGCCAGGCTGGAGTGCAGTGGTGCCATCTCAGCTCACTGCAACCTCTGCCTCCGGGTCCAAGTGATTCTCCTGTCTCAGCCTCATGAGGAGCTGGGACTATGGGTACGTGCCACCACACTCAGCTAATTTTTTTGTATTTTCGGTAGAGATGGGTTTTCACCATGTTGGCCCAGGATGGTCTCGCTCTCCTGACCTTGTGATCCACCTGCGTCAGCCTCCCAAAGTGCTTGGATTACAAGCATGAGCCACCGCACCCAGCCTTAGTTGACCGTTTTTATTGCTGCCGTTTCATCCTAAATAATGATGCTATAATTATCTGAATTCTCTTCCTTTTGAAAAATTATTTGAAATGTTATTATAATATATACCTAAAAACGAATTGCTGGAATAAATGGTATGCCTTATTTAAATGTCTGTTTATATTGCCAAATTGTCCTTCAAAGGCTTTTCAACTAAATAATATGTAATACTGTTCCATATTTCTCCACACATACTGGATATTTTGAATATTAGATAACTATATTTTTAAAAAGTACCATTGAACTGTATGGTGTTAGGTCTTATGTTTAAGTCTTTAACCCATCCGGTGTTAATTTTAGTGTAAGATGTCAGGAAGGGTCTAGTTTCTGCTTCCTATACACTGCTGGCCAGTTTTCCCAACACCATTTATTAAACAGGAAATCCTTTCCCCAATGCTTGTTTTTGTGAGGTTTGTCAAAGATCAGATGGTTGTAGATGTGTAGCTTTGCCTCCAAGGCCTCTGTTCTGTTCCATTGATCTATATCTCTGTTTTGGTACCAGGACCATGCTGTTTTGATTACTGAAGTCTTGTAGTATAGTTTGAAGTCAGGTAGCGTGATGCCTCTGGCTTTGTTCTTTTTGCTTAGCATTGTCTTGGTTATGCGGGCTCTCTTTTGGTTCCATACGAAGCTTAAGGTGTTTTTTTCCAGTTCTGTAAAGAAGGTCATTGGTAGCTTGATGAGGATAGCGTTGAATCTATAAATTACTTTGGGCAGTTTGGCCATTTTCACGATATTGATTCTTCCTAACCATGAACATGGAATGTTTCTCCATCTGTTTGTGTTCTCTTATTTCCTTGAGCAGTGGTTTGTAGTTCTCCTTGAAGAGGTCCTTTACCTCCTTTGTTAGTTTTATTCCTAGGTATTTTATTCTCTTTGTAGAGAACCTTGAAAACCCTAGAAAAAAACCTAGGCAAAACCATTCAGGACATAGGCATAGGCAAGGACTTCATGACTAAAACACCAAAAGCATTGGCAACAAAAGCCAAAATAGACAAATGGGACCTAATTAAACTCCAGAGCTTCTGTACAGCAAAAGAAACAATCAGGCAACCAACAGAATGGGCAAAAAATTTTGCAATCTACCCAGCTGACAAAGTATCTACAAAGAACTAAAACAGATCTACAAGAAAAAAAGAAACCCATCCAAAAGTGCGCAAAGGATATAAACAGACACTTTTCAAAAGAAGACATATAAGGCCCACAGACATGAAAAAAATACTCATCATCACTGACTATTAGAGAAATGCAAATCAAAACCACATTGAGATACCACCTCATGCCGGTTAGAATGGCGATCAATAAAAAATCTGGAGACAACAGATGCTGAAGAGGATGTGGAGAAATAGGAACACTTTTACACTGTTGGTGGGAGTGTAAACTAGTTCAACCATTGTGGAAGACAGTGTGGTGCTTCCTCAAGGACCTAGAAATAGAAATTCCATTTGACCCAACAATCCCATTAGTGGGTATATACCTGTAGGATTATAAATCATTCTACTATAAAGACACATGCACACATACATTCATAGTGGCACCGTTTACAATAGCAAAGACCTGGAACCAACCCAAATGCCCATCGATGATAGACTGAACAAGGAAAATGTGGCACATATACACCATAGAATACTATGCAGCCATAAAAAATGATGAGTTCATGTCCTTTGTAGGGACATGGATGAATCTGGGAACCATCATTCTCAGCAAACTGACACAAGAAAATCAAACACCGCACAGTCTCACTCATAGGCGGGTGTTGAACAATGAGAACACATGGACACAGGGAGGGGAGCATCGCACACTGGGGTCTGTTGCGGGGAAAGGGAGGGACAGTGGTGGGGTGGGGAGGTCAGAGAGGGATAAGATGGGGAGAAATGCCAGATGTAGGTAACAGGGGGATGGAGGCAGCAAACCACATTGCCATGTGTGAACCTATGCAACAATCCTGCATTATCTGCACATGTACCCCAGAACCTAAAGTAAAATTAAAAAATAAAATGAAATAAATAAAATATTTTTAAAAGTACCATATAAAATCTTTTTATTGTTTTATATACATCAATGCAAAAATCAATGTGATGCAGAATTCAAAGTTTAGAATTTACTATTTATCTATACCTACCTTTCATAATTAAGTCAAGACAATTATAATTCCTCACTATTTTGAGTATGTTTTCACATTCAGTATGAAGCCAATATATTAGCCTTCTTTAGTGAAATAGAACCAATAAGATATATGTATATCCTACTAGGGATATACAAACACACATATACACACACACACACAGATGTATGTATACACTCACATATATACATACATATAATGTAAGGGCAAATCTTGTAAGTTCTGGTCCATCTGTAAGCAAATCTGTAAGCACCTTCGGTTGGTTTTTGTATGCCTAATAAGTTATTTAGATATAGATACCAGGGTTCAAAATCATTTTCTGTAATATATTACTTATTACATTCATTTTAACTATTATTTTTCTACTATAGTAGAATATATGGTAAATACATATTATCTATACATATGAATATATATTATATATATATAATAAGGAGAAAATTTTATAGGAATTGACTCACAGGATTATGAAAAGTTACAATCTGCCATCTGCCAAAGGCCTAAAAAGGGATTGTTGGTATGAGTGCTGCTTGCATAGGTACCAGAGTTCGAAGAAGATGGATGTCAATGTTCAGGAAGCAAAGACTGAATTTAGCCTTTCTCTGCCTTTCTGTTCTTTCTGGGCCCTCAGTGTGTGAAGTGATTCTGCACCCACATTGGTGAGGGTAGATCTTTGTTACCCAGTGTACTGATTAATATGCTGATCTCTTCTGAAAACACCCTTCCAAACGTACCCAGAATAGTGTCTTACCAGCTATCTGGGGAACCCTTAATCCAGTCAAACCAATACATAATAGTGACCATCACAGTCAGTATCTCTACATCCTAATTAATACTATAAGAGATTCATCGTTGTAGCACTTCCTTACCGATACTTGTTTTTGACAGTCTCTTTCATTTTAGCTATACAGGGATCTGTGTTGTGACTCTAAGGGTAATGTTAAACATTCCCTTAGATAATCAAATGACATTTTGTTCAGGCTCAAAGCTTTTTGTTTCTGTTTTTCAGTAGGACAACATTCTCCTACACTGTCTGAATTTCTATGGATTTCTAATCTATTCCACATTCCAGTAATCACTCCCACCATTTATTACAGATACAGTCTTCATTTCAGCTATAATTATTTCCTTTCTCACCCTTATACCTCTCTTTTGTATCTAAAGAAAACTACACTGAGGACCTTGGCTTTTGAGTTAAGAAATATAACCTACCTGATCTTTGTACTAAGTAATTTTATTCAAATGAAATCATTCTCTTAGTGGCCCTCAGTCTGTATTTATCGAATGCAGTGAAAAGAAAAAAAACATTTAATTCAGATTCAGTTACTTAAAGTCTTTCTCCATTTGCTTTAGTATGCGTATGTTACCTCTTCCAATCTTGCTTCCAGAGATGCTGATACATATATGCTACCAAATTCCTACTATCCAAACTCCTCCTCTGAACTCATATATGATGCATGGCATGCTAGCAAGTTTCAGCTAGTGGTTAGTTACTACATGACATGGATCAATATATTTCCAGCCTCTCTAATACAACTTTTGCCTAGGAACAAGTGACTTCTTGTTTATGTACTGTATCCTGTATCATCAGAAGAAACTCCGCCCCACAGTCACTTGGCAGCCCTGTCTGAAAAAAGATATAGCTGAAATATGAAGCCTCCTTAGTAATGAAGGAAGGAAAGAGGGCAACTGGAAGATGAAAAAATTTTTTAAGGCAATGAAATTGGGTATTTTAAAGGGTGATCTGAGATAATCATCTTAAATTAAAAAAAAAATTTTTTCCCAGGTATTTACATAGAGGACATTGCATGAAATAGGCACCCAAGTTTTTCATTGTGTTAAAACTATTAACTTGATGCTTAAAAAAAAAAATCCTCACTGATTTCATATAACAAATATCTAATTATATGTGTATGGCTTGTAGGGGTATTTTAGTAAGGTTCAATTGTTTAATAACAAAAAAAAAAATAGGGATTTACTCTGAACCAAGGTCAGATTAATGCAACTTTTGAAAGTAAAATGATACTAAAAATAATTTTTTTTTGACACAGAGTCTCACTCTGTGGCCCAGGCTGGAGTACAGTGGTACAGTATCAGCTCACTGCAGCCTCTGTTTCCTGGGTTGAAGTGATTCTCCTGCCTCAACCTCCTGAGTAGTTGGGATTACAGGTGCACACCAGTATGTCTGGCTTAATTTTGTATTTTTAGTAGAACGGGGTCTCACTATGTTGGCCAGGCTGGTTTCTGGTTTCGAACTCCTGACCTCAAATGATCCACCCACCACCACCTCCCAAAGCTCTGAGATTACAGGTGTGAGCCACCACACCCTGATTTATTTATATATGTATATATAATATATACATATATGTTATATATATATATTATATATATGTCATATATATATTATACATATAAATAAATCAGGAAGACATTTTCTCACAAAATCAAAATACTAGATAAAATTAATCAGTCATATATATAGAAATGAGAGGAGATTTTGAAATGTATCCAATGTTTTCTTTTAACTTAGTACTGTATAAAATCAGTTACCTCTGCTTTTTAGAAGCATAAAAGCTAAAGTGAAATTGCTTGAAGCATAGAAAAGTGACAAAACGTTAATGAAGCCTTCAGGATTCACACCTTGTCTTTTCTGAACTGAAAGTCAGTCTCACCTGGAAATGCATTAGGGTCATTAGGAAGATGATTTCTATTCGTTGCTAGAAATATTACTTTTTATCTGGGTGTGATTTAATTTTGAATCTGGTAAGAATCACACATTCATCATATATCCTGTGATATTATGGGGCATCTTAGTAGGAGTTTCAGTTATTTCAATTTAGGTTTATGGGCGTGTGTTTTTCATTGCCTCAACTGCATGCTGATCCATATATTTTGGTCAAGAAAAAAAAATGTTTGACACATTCTCATTCATAGAAGTGTCAGTCAATTAAAACAACTTATCAAAGGTAAGGGAAGACTTCCTTAGATGCTTGGAAGGCTGTATGAATTAAAATATTGCATTATAAGACCTAAACAATAACAATCCAAGTTTAAATATGAAAATTTGCTGAACTGTGTTCAGTATGATTTGAGAATCTGAAAAGTAGTCACCTAGAAAAAGAAAGGTAAATTGGACGTGCATAGGCTCTGTCATAGACTGAAGCTCAACTTTAAATCAAATAACCCCTGAAATTGGATTTAATTGACCCTGAAGTGCTAGGCCAGCAGCACTACAAATTCCAGAAACAGCTCCATTGCTATGTGACTACTAGAGGTATGGTAAAAAAATGTCACTGAGGAGATGAGAAAATAAAGATCTTTAAATAAATGGGTTAATTGGATATGTGTGTAGAAAAGTGAAAACTTGAACCAAACTTACACTATATACAAAAGTAAATTCTAGATGAATCATAAATTTAAATTTAGGAAAAATATTAAAGATTCTAGAAGAAAATAAGGAGTATACCTCCATGACTTCATGATTGGGAAATGCAGAATATTATAGTTACTTACACTGAAGAAATAAACATGTATTTTTACATATACTATAATTAAAAACATCTGCTCAGCAAGACACCAAAAATGAACACAAAGAAAAACTACAACGTGAAGAGTTACAACATGTATGGCTAGTATGCACTTGCACATGTACACATACACAGGCACACAAACACACATAACACCTCCCTCAGAAAACAACAACAATAATAATAATTTGAAAGCTTGCATAAGATTTGGTAACTACTTTTTAAAAAGGACTTTCCCAGTGGCTAATAAACATAGGAAAAACTCTTCAACATCCTTAATATCCAGGGAAACACAAATTAAAGCTAAGCGAGTTATCATCCACACATCATGATACCAAAAGAAAAAGAACAGTCCAAGCTTTGTACCATGTAGTGATCAGAACTCAACTGAATACTCCAGGAGAAAACTCTAAAGATCCCGGAGCTCTTTTTTCTGTTCCGTTCTTTCTGCAGTGCTCTGTCTGGCAAGCTCTAGCAGCTTTGGTTTCCCAGCACCAGTCTAATCTCAACTCAGGGAGTTTCCTGGCTCTGCTTGAGTCTACTCTCCTAGCTAGAAGTCATAGAGCTTCTCTTAAGGCAGCAAGCCTCACCTTGAATTGTTGTCCATGATTCCTATAATCCCCACCTGTCAAGGAAGAGACCAGGTGGAGGTAATTGAATCATGGGGGCGGTTTCCCCCATGCTGTTCTCATTATAGAGGCTCTTTCCCCTTTGCTCAGTACTTCTTTCTGCCACCTTATAAAGAAGGTGCCTTGCTTCCTTTTCTCTTCCTCCATGATTTTAAGTTTCCTGAGGCCTCCCAAGCCATGCTGAACTGTGAGTGAATTAAACCTCTTTCCTTTAATGTAGGGCTTATCTTATTTATTTTCCATCTCCGATAGAAAACCTCGAGGTCACACTGCTCTCCAGTATATCAAAACCATTGTTCTATATATTTCATTTTTTGAGGGTTTGAGCCCAATAATAGAGAAAATTTGGTCTTCGTTGCTCCATCTTGGGCAGAAGGAAAAGTAGTATCACTAGTTTCTGAACAATTTAATTACCAGCATAAGTAAAGCAAAAATCTGCTAGTGAAAAACACTCCTTGATTTTTCATTTCACTTGTCTTTCTTTGCTTTCAGAAATTTGACACTGGTAGCTTTTATTTAAAAAATAAAATCAGTCACTATCTTCTCCAATTGCTGGCATTAATAGTTAGAAAATATTTATAGCCACCTGAACCATCACAGTTTTTTGAAGTATATCTGTTCAACTCTGAGAACTACTTTAAAAATTTATATTATCCTCTTCAATTTTACTTCCATGTCTCTTAATTTTTGTGAAAAGTGATGAAGAATTCCTTAGTACCTGATTCAGTGCCACTCTAAATGTGGATATTTAACATCCTATTTTTTTGTGATAAAAGTTTATCAAATAAAGAATTCGGACTTGATTCAGTGCTCTGAAAATTGATGCTTTTTTATCTGAAAATTATCTTATTCTCCACTCAAAATTTCCACTTTGCTAGATGACAGGTGCATGCCTTCTTCATTCAACTTGCCTGTTATTGATTTTATATTTTAAATTCTTAACACCTAGAAACACTTACTAAATGATTGATAAGGTTAGGCTTTGTGTCTCCAGCTAAATCTCATCTTGAATTGTAATCCCCATAATAACTATGGTTTCCACATGTCAAGGAAGAAACCAGGTGGAAGTAATTGAATTATGGCTGCAGTTTCCCCCATGCTGTTCTCATTATGGTGAGTGAGTCTCGTGATATCTGATGGTTCTATAAAGAGCTCTTCCTCCTTTGCTCGGCACTTCTCCGTTTGCTGCTCTGTAGAGAAGGTGCTTTGCTTCCTTTTCTCTTACTCCATGATTTTAAGTTTCCCGAGGCCTCCCAGCCATGGCAAACTGTGAGTTGATTAAACCTCTTTCCTTCATAAATTATCTATTCTTGAGCAGTTCTTTATAGCAATATGAAAACAGACTAATACATTGACTTACAAGCCATATGTTATGGTATATACGTGACTGACCTTAAAGTACTCAGCAAAATTGTTAGTTGTTACATTTGAATAGATTAAATAACAAAAGCAGAAAGATATGATGAAATAAACTTGTGACAAGCTCTCATAGTGACTCAAATGAGTTACAATATGTATTTATTATGATGGTTAAAGTAATTAATACCTGTATAGATTAAAACCACAACATCAGTAGAAAATTTCTGGCTTGGTGTGGTAGCTCAGGCCTACAATCCCAACTCTTTGAGAGACCAAAGCAGAAGAATCACTTGAGGCCAGGAGTTCAAGACCAGTCTGGGCACAAGACCCTGTCTCTACAAAAAAAATTCAAAAATTAGCTGGGCATTGTGGCATGAACCTGTAGTCCCAGCTACTTAGGAGGCTGAGGTGGAAGGATTGCTTGGCCCCAGGAATTTGAAGCTGCAGTGAATAATGATCACACCACTGCACACCAGCCTGGGCCACAGAAAGGAATCCTTTCTCAAAACATAGTAAAAAAACAAATAATAATAAAATACTTATATTAATTTCTGTAGCTAAATAACCATTGCTGACACCTGGTATTTGCTAGTCAAGTTTTCCAGTGAGAAAATGCAAGTTTTAATAAGATACATTTTTAGATATAGATAAATTAGGAAAAATATGTTTACATGGTACATTTTTGGAATATTTTAGGACAAATTTATTCACAGAAACAAACTAGAATCATTTTTATTTGGTTCAGATTAAGGGGTATGCCCTTAATCCAGGATAGGCAAACTCTGGTCCTTGGCCTAAATATGACCTGCCACCCATTCTGAAAATTATATGTATTTGAACACAGCCATGACCATTCACTTACATACTGTGGCCGCTTTTTTTTGTTGCAAGACAGAGGAAGGTAATTGTGACAGAGACCATATGATCCACACAACCTAAAATATTTACACTCTAAAAAAATTTGCTAAATTCTGGCAGTCATTTGTTATTCAAAATAAATCTAGGCTCTGTAGGAAGCAAGTGTGCACAACAACTCAAAAGTAAGTTGATTTCCTCTTTTTGGAGGTGAAATTTTTGTCAAAGTAACTAATACATTGTCATAGATTGTAAACCAATACAATATTCACTTTTCAAATCTATTATAGCTTTGGAGAATATCCAACAAATATCCAGCTTGCTAGGCTAATTAAATATTTTGAATGTGATTTTATACCATTACTCGAGTATTTTAGATATTAGAACATCATGTACAACATATTTATTGTAATTATTGTTGCATTTTCAAAAATTGAAAATAGTAGAAAACATTGATTACTAAGGAACACAAAAATAGAGCCAAGATATTTTAAAAACTTAAAGACATTTGCAGTGTTAGTATATAGTTATGGTTAGAGCTTAATTTTGTAGTTTTTAATTCAGGAAAACTACATCAAAAGGTGATGTTTTAATACAAAGACAAAACTTTTTAACATACGGAATGACGAAGATTATGCTGTCTGACATGGTTCATAATGCATGAACTCTATAAGATAACCTAAGTGAACTATACAGGTGCACATGTACACATACACAGGCGCACAAGCACACAAAACACCTCCCTCAGAAAACAACAACAATAATAATAATTTGAAAGCTTGCATAAGATTTGGTAACTACTTTTTAAAAAGGATTATCCAAGTGGTTAATAAACATAGGAAAAACTCTTCAACATCCTTAATATCCAGGGAAACACAAATTAAAGCTAAGCGAGTTATCATCCACACATCATGATACCAAAAGAAAAAGAACAGTCCAGGCTTTGTACCATGTAGTGATCAGAACTTAACTCAATACTCCAGGAGAAAACTCTAAAGATCCTGGAGCTCTTTTTTCTGTTCCGTTCTTTCTGCAGTGCTCTGTCTGGCAAGCTCTAGCAGCTTTGGTTTCCCAGCACCAGTCTAATCTCAACTCGGGGAGTTTCCTGGCTCTGCTTGAGTCTACTCTCCTAGCTAGAAGTCATAGAGCTTCTCTTAAGGCAGCAAGCCTCATCTTGAATTGTTGTCCGTGATTCCTATAATCCCCACCTGTCAAGGAAGAGACCAGGTGGAGGTAATTGAATCATGGGGCGGTTTCCCGCATGCTGTGCTCATTATAGAGGCTCTTTCCCCTTTGCTCAGCACTTCTCCTTTCTGTCACCTTATAAAGAAGGTGACTTGCTTCCTTTTCTCTTCCTCCATGATTTTAAGTTTCCTGAGTCCTCCCAGCCATGGTAAACTGTGAGTTGATTAAACCTCTTTCCTTCATAAATTATCTATTCTTGGGCAGTTCTTTATAGCAATATGAAAACAGACTAATACATTGACTTACAAGCCATACGATATGATATATACGTGACTGACCTTAAAGTACTCAGCAAAATTGTTAGTTGTTACATTTGAATAGATTAAATAACAAAAGCAGAAAGATACGATGAAATAAACTTGTGACAAGCTGTCATAGTGACTCAAATGAGTTACAATATGTATTTATTATGATGGTTAAAGTAATTAATACCTGTATAGATTAAAACCACAACATCAATAATAGAAAATTTCTGACTTGGTGTGATGGCTCAGACCTATAATCCCAACTCTTTGAGAGACCAAAGCAGAAGAATCACTTGAGGCCAGGAGTTCAAGACCAGTCTGGGCACAAGACCCTGTCTCTATTTAAAAAAATTCAAAAATTAGCTGGGCATTGTGGCATGAACCTGTAGTCCCAGCTACTTAGGAGGCTGAGGTGGAAGGATTGCTTGGCCCCAGGAATTTGAAGCTGCAGTGAATAATGATCACACCACTGCACACCAGCCTGGGCCACAGAAAGGAATCCTTTCTCAAAACATAGTAAAAAAACAAATAATAATAAAATATTTCTATTAATTTCTGTAGCTAAATAACCATTGCTGACACCTGGTATTTGCTAGTCAAGTTTTCCGGTGAGAAAATGCAAGTTTTAATAAGATACATTTTTAGATATAGATAAATTAGGAAAAATATGTTTACATGGTACATTTTTGGAATATTTTAGGACAAATTTATTCACAGAAACAATTAAACTAGAATCATTTTTATTTGGTTCAGATTAAGGGGTATGCCCTTAATCCAGGATAGGCAAACTCTGGTCCTTGGCCTAAATATGACCTGCCACCCATTCTGAAAATTATATGTATTTGAACACAGCCATGACCATTCATTTACATACTGTGGCCGCTTTTTTTGTTGCAAGACAGAGGAAGGTAATTGTGACAGAGACCATATGATCCACACAACCTACAATATTTACACTCTAAAAAAATTTGCTAAATCCTGGCAGTCATTTGTTACTCAAAATAAATCTAGGCTCTGTAGGAAGCAAGTGTGCACAACAACTCAAAAGTAAGTTGATTTCCTCTTTTTGGAGGTGAAATTTTTGTCGAAGTAAATAATATTTGTCATAGATTGTAAACCAATACAATATTCACTTTTGAAATCTATTATAGCTTTGGAGAATCCAACAAATATCCAGCTTGCTAGGCTAATTAAATATTTTTAATGTGATTTGATACTATTACTCGAGTATTTTAGATGTTAAAACACCATGAACAACATATTTATTGTAATTGTTGTTGCTTTTCAAGAATTGGAAATAGTAGAAAACATTGATTACTAAGGAACAGAAAAATAGAGCCAAGATATTTTAAAAACTTAAAGACATTTGCAGTATTAATATATAGTTATGGTTAGAGCTTAATTTTGTAGTTTTTAATTCAGGAAAACTACATCAAAAGGTGATGTTTTAATACAAAGACAAAGCTTTTTAACATATGGAATGATGAAGATTATGCTGTCTGACATGGTTCATAATGCATGAACTCTAAAAGATAACCTAAGTGAACTATACAGGTTCAAATCATACCATGTAGATGTTTTGAGGTCATTATTAAAGACTCAAATGTATGAAGACCTGTACAAGCCTAGGGAATACACTTAATTTGTTCATGCAGAGAATACATTTCAGGTTCTCTGATTTCCTAGACAAATTTTCATTCGTTCTTTAATACCAAGAGACAGTGATTTTTTTCCTAAATAGTGAGCATCATAGCATCAGGATATTCCTATCTTTTTATATTATAAACAGAATACTAATTTCCTAAAGATTGATAGGAAGTAAAATTTACTTTATGAAAAAGAATAAATCACAGATTTCTTTTAGAAATAGTGCTCTAAGGGTGGTATAGGCAAGTCAAATATTTCATGGATGACATCAAATAGAAACAGCTGTTCACAAGAGTTAAGACAACAAAGTGTTTTGACTTTGGAAAACAAGAAGGATTCTGTAAAATTTTTCATCTAAATGTGAGTGTGACTTATCTGTCGTTGTGACCCATTCGCCACTGTTAACAGCTGCACAGATCAATGCAGAACTGCTCCATAAGGTAATCTCAGCTTCTCTGAAGGGAAGGGTGCTGCCACACGAGGGCTATGACTCGGTAAACCTTCTTCTCTTCAAGATCCTGCCCTACAGGGCTCTTCTCTTTTCTTACTATTTTTCTTTTCTTTTCTTTCTTTTCTTCTGACATACTCTCACTCTGTAGCCCCTAGGCTGGACTGCAGTGGTGTGATCACTGCTCACTGCAACCTCTAACTCCCGGTCTGAATTCAAGTGATCCTCTAGCTACAGCCTCCCAAGTACTTTGGAATACACTTATGTACTATTCCCGGCTAACGTTTATCTAATTCAATTTTTTTGTAGAGATGGGGGTTTTGCTATGCTCCCCAGACTGTTCTCAAATTCCTGGCCCCAAAGTGATCCTTCTGCCTTGGCCTTTCAAAGCACTGGGATTATAGGTATGAGCCACCACTCCCAGTCTTAACATCAAGTTGTTATAAATGCTTTCTTGGTGGCATAGCCATTATTAAATATTAATTACATATTTGTAGGTTGAATTATTAGAAATTTGGCATATTTCTTAGAACACTTAATTCATGTAAAAATTCATCACATTTTCACTTATTTTTAAGTGAAATCAAGTTTATTAAGAAAGTAAATGAATGAAAGAATGGCTACTCCATAGGCAGAGCAGGCACATTTTCTCTTAATTTTATCATGTGTTCCACATCAAGGTAGTCTGGCTGACTCTAGAGCTCATGGTGTCATTATTTTAATTTCTATACTTTCTTGGTATTCTGCTCCTTCTAGAATCAAAAGACTATCTCTGTTTTTCTTGTACATGCCTTGAGTCATTAAATTATTTGATTTTTATGTACTTAAAAAATTAAAAACCCTACATTGTTATTATCCTTACTACTGCAATTATCCTATGTAATTAGCAAACATTGCCTTCCTATTAATACTGCTACAATATATTTTTACTTTTGCATTTTTTAATAAAATTACCCAACAACATACTCATTTCCTAGTAAAGTAAGAAACTTTTTCTAAAAATAAAGTAATGCACACATTTACAATAATTTTACATGAGAAATATATAAGCTACCAAATTCATTTGATATTTTAGAGATCCCTGGCTCTATAATGCTTCTGGTCGTAAAGGCATAGCCATTATTTAGTCTAGTTTGCCTTTATTATTTTAATTATCTAGAAAATCATTATTTAAATAGATGAAAGATAATCAGAGTAGACAATTAGCGTGTACACAGCCCTGTGGACTCACTAAATATTTGTAGGAGGCATATAATCTGATAGTTTAGTTATTCTAATTTTTTGTGGCCCCATCAGATAAGTTGTTAAATATTTAGATTTTTACAGAAAAAAATTTATAATTTTGTCTCAACTCTACATTCAGAGCCAAAAATATTGCTTTTATATGACATTGGTAGTCTAACATTTCCTTACAACTTTATCATTTTATAGATACCACACCAAAGGCTGGAGTGATTAATCTAAATGATGTCACAAAGCTAAATAGTTTGCCCATCCTTAATATTGATATTCCATATATCATTGAATAATTCAGCGTCAGTTCAAAAATTTTGGAAGCATAATTTCCTTTTATAATATATGAACATTTATCTTGGCTGGCTGTGATTTTTATGCCCAAGACTGGAAAGCATATTTTACAAAAACAACTAGCTTTAACACAGAAATATAAGTTTGATGTTATCAGTGACTTTTCAAGTAACTCAATCCATTACTCTTGTCTATCCCACCTTATTTAAGGCCTTCATAATAACTTTACACCACTACAAGTATCTGAAATAGTTTCAAGTCTATCTGCCTCAAATCCACATAAAATCTACCACTTGAAACTCTTTTTAAAACAAGAAAACAGGGAAATCACTGTCCTACTGATAAATATATTAAAACAATTGTCTCTCCCATAGCTGATAGAAATGACATGTATAGGTATATACATTTAAATATATATATATATATATAATTATACACATATACATACACATACATACCTACATATGCATATAATATGCACACATACACACACATACTTGAAAAAATAATGAACTTAAATTCACACTTTATATGTATATACAAATTAAGCTACGATTACTTAGTTGTCTAATAAATACAGATAATATATGAAATAACCTACTATGATAACTAAGATCTGCTAGGAAGTGATTTATAAATTCTATTTTTATACAAATTTTCAACTAAATTGGATCTTAAGTTCAAGAAAAAGTCGTGCACTTAAAAGGAAGTAGCTTGTACCTGGCAGAATAAGGTGATGGTATAAAACTTTTGCAACTTGACAAATCTTAAAATTAGCTCGAGATTACTTAAAGCAACATCAGGTATTTTTCTCTTTATGTTACATAGAAGTGGCATTCATTAATGCCTAAGCTGAGATAATTTTTTCCTTTATTCAACAGATATTTACTGAGCATCTACTAGGAGCATAATTCCCTAAAATATGCTGAATAACATATCAATATATTATAATTTTACTTGAATAACAGTTCTCCAGGATCTTATCTTGGAAGAAACATAGGCCAAGCCTTGTAACGTTGATAAACAATACTCCAGAAGGTGCAAGAATGGGGAAGGCAAATGGGCTGAAAGAATTGGAGATCTCTTTTGGGTGGATTGTAGATATAAGGAAGAGGGTCATTGGAATAATGAGTAGAATTTGATAAGGGAAGGCGAGGGAAAAATCAATGCTAATTTCACTAATCTAGAGTAGGTCCTGCATGTTCCTACCCCTCATGGATTTATTTACATATTTCTCCTGGAAGCCCAGTCTGCCACAGATATGCGTGGATTTTTTAATTAATGCTTTGATTATCTAGTGGAAATACTATAATGCCTGATTATTACCTTTAAACTTTATCTTTTTAAACATTGAATGTGTTGAGCCTCAAGTAATTTCTCTGAGAACAATTAGTCAGAATTTTATAACCTCTTTTGGCCTTTTACTTAGTTTCATTTCATTGCTCCCCATTTATACAGGTTGCCTTGCTGTTTCCTCCCTTACAGCAAATGTGAGCACATTCATATACACACAAACACACAAGAGTGAGTGCACATATACGTACATTATATTTTTAATCAAGAGCTTTGCCTACTGCACAGCTGAAGACAGAAACGGAATAGATGTCTTTATCTTGTTATTTTTATGTTAACATTTTAAACCTCGATTAGTATATGTAGCTCATTGTATTATTTATCATTTAATTCCTGAGATTCACATGAATCTTGTGTGTAGTGTAATGCAGAAGTTAATATATTGAAGAATATAATTGAAACAGCAAACAATATTTTCACTTGATGATAGTAGTTAAAAGAAACAGTTTATGTTTTAATTTTCTTTGTATTAAGTGTGTGTTATTGAATAACTTTTAGTCTCCTAGCAAATCTTATTCTTTGTCATTTGATAAAACTGAATTATTTATTCAGGATTAATTTTCTCTTCTCCAAAAGTATTGATCTTCCTAAATATATTAAAATTTGGAAAACTGAATTCTTATTCCTAGATGGTGAGCAGTCTCATTACTGCAGAAAACACATTCCAGGGACTGTCAACTTTCCTGTGAATATCCTAACCAGCTTAACTATCAGGTAAGTTCCTAGATCTAAACAAATGTATCACATTCTCATTTAGATTCTTGGGTGGTTGATAAAAACACAACATGATGTTTTCTCCCTGTTAAAAAACAAAGCCTAACTAGTGTGCAAAAAGGGTGCTGGTGAAAATGCTTATGAAAATTTTATTACTTGTATAATGTAGAGTAAAAAACTATATTACATATCACTTTCAAGGGAATGTTAAATTTTTGATCCATACAAGCGTTTAATTATATGAAGCAGAGTCCTCAAATCCACAGATGAGAGTTTAATAATAACCTAAAATTTGGGTCTACACGTTCCTTTTGAAGAAAAGTTCCCTATCAAAGTTACTAGATTAAGATTTGAATTAGGAAATAAAGTGATGGAAGAATACAGTGCCCAGGATTTGAACTCATATTTTTTTTTTTTCTGAGACCATTTCTCTCTCATCCAGCTTTATTGATATGAATGAGACATATTACTATGTATACATCTTTGCCTGGTTATTTGAAAGTGTGGTTCAACTCCTTGCTTTCAGAGAAATCTTTCTTTGATAAATTAGGGACTATGGACTCAGAGGTTACATCTCAATCTTCTAAAATGTAGTTCTAAATTATAACTGTCTTTCCCAAATCCTAAATTTCAGCCCAGGCTTCTTTTACTCCAGTTATGTGCCTGACATTTAGCTATTGTCACTTATGTCCTCAAT
>PVKV010006584.1:17360-103912 GCA_004027835.1 Alouatta palliata
GAAGAAAAACTATCTCACCTGACAGTTATAAAATTTGCATCTGTTAAGAATTACATATGGAGCAGACCTGAATACATTTTCCCTAAGATAAATCAAGTAAGGTAATTTTTGGAAAATTAGGGTCTTCAATGAGCCTGAAAATTTTGTAAGTCTTCTATAGCAAATATCAGTTTATTTTAACTGTTGACTATTAGTATTTTTTTAAGAAATACAGATATTTCATTCAGCAATTTCAAATGCAGGCTGAAGTTTTCCTGCAATCACATCCGTTTCAAATATTGTCTATTTAACTTAAAGAAATGAAAATAAGAATAGAACAAATTATATAAATTTACCATTGCACAGATTCTGCTGAATAAATAGACAAAACTAATATCTTCTAAAATCAAACTACAGGCTAAAATTTTCAGACAGCATCAATATTTATAATAGGAAAGATGTAAAATGAGTGAGGTTTTCCCAGCTCTGTTGAAGTATACTTGAAAAGAAAAAATTATATATGTTTAAAAATTGTGTATGTTTTGATATATGTCTACATTGTAGAATTATTACCAGACCAAGGTAATTAATATGTTCATTAACTCACATTGTTGTGGTTTGTTTGTTTGTGTGTGTGTGTGTGTGTGTGTGAGTGTGATAAGAACTTAAAGATCAACTCTCTAAGAAAATTTAACGTATATAATGTAGTACTACTAGTTATAGTTATTATGCTGTACATTACATCTCCAGAAATTATTCATCCCATATGGCTGAATGTTTGTTCACTTTAACCAAAATCTTCCCATTTTTCCCAAACTTCAGCCTGTGGCAACCACTATTGTACTCTCTGCTTTTATGTGTTTTTATTATAAGTAATATTAATTCAGATTGCTGGGTTGTCAAGTTTGTCTTCATTGTTTACCACGCTACGCATGATGCAGCATGTTTAGAGTTTCAAATCAAAAGCCTGGAAAGATACCAAGTAAAAGAAAATAATTTTCAGTTTTACATTTGAAAGCTTCTTTGGAATTTGTCTAGGAAGAAATAGAGAACTAGAAAAAAATACATTTTTTCCTATTTTTACCACAAAACTAAATTTACATTTACGGCATACTGAAAAGCAACAGTTTATTGTTCATAACTGTATATTAACCATCAGCAGTACAGTGGGACATTGAACAGAATGCAAATGAAATTGGTGTTTTTTTCATTATATAGACTTGCATTTTTTTTCTATTTAATAACTTGGGAATTAGTTTTATTATTTAAAGATGTAAAAATTGAAATGTATAATACATTTTATTAACTGTGGTCACTAGACTGTACAGGAGATCACTAAAACTTATTTCTCCTTTAACTGAAGCTTTGAGTATTTTAATTATCATCTTCCCCTTTACCATCTTTTCTCCTCTCTCATATCTTTTCTACTCTCTGTGTCTATGAGACCAAATTTTTAGATTACATGCATAAATAAGATCATATACTATTTTTATTTCTAGGAAAATCACTAAAATAATAGATTTTTAACATTCTCATCGCACAAAAAAATTGGTGAGGTGATGGATATGTTAATTACCTTGATTGAATATTTCTACAATGTAAATATATATCAAAACATCACAGTGTACCCCATAAATGTACACAATAAAAACTGTAATGTAAAAATAAAATATATTGTCTTTAAAATCTTATCTTGTTTTTGACCTACTTGGTAAGCATATTAATCATAGAAAATCCAAAAACTATTTAAAATAAACCGTTTTTAAAATATTTATTTCTTGAAGGAAAGAAAGCTAAAATTTAGCAGTAAATATTACTTTAAAGATCTGTAACTCATCAATAGAAAATAATATCATTACCAGGATTATGTATGATATTTTGAAACTTATGATGGAAAGGGTAAAAAGGAGTAAAAATGCTAAAAATATCTCCACAAATGTATGATATTTTTGAAAAGACACATTTCATATGATACTTTAGACTAAAAAACCAAAAATAACCAAAAATATTCTCTCAAAAAATGAAGTGGCAGTTCTGAAGTAGTCAACTCAGGCCAAAACTTTTTGATACATACCAGAAGAGAAAAAGTAGAATTTTGCTTACCCAAATAAATAAAAATCAAAAAATATATTACGTCATGTCCAGCATATGATCAGTGCTACTTAGCTCTAATTCTTTCTGTTATTACTATTATTATTAAATATTTTTTAAAGAAATGTTTTTATTAGCAACAAAAGCTAACTACAGAACTGATTGCTTACGTTTTTAAAATGCTAAAAAAGCAATCTCCGTCCTTTAATAGCGCTTACTTTCTTTAAGTATGACTCTAAGTTACAACGGAAGACATAGGATGCTTTCAGAATGTTATTTCTCTCTCCTCCAAAGAATACAAAAATGAATAAGTTCATCACGATTATGATGGTAGCTTTAGTTATATATGTAAATGACAAATAATGCTTGAACTAAGGCTCAAACCAATTTCATCTGAATAATTGCCATGTAAACATCAAAGTAGTTTTTTCTAATATTTTAAAATACTAGTCTTACACTGTATTTTTAATAACTAATTGTATAAAATTTTCTGATATGCTAATTTTACCCTTTGTTTAATTTTCATAAAATGCTTAATATATTTTTCAATAGAAGAAAGAAAAATAATTATTAAAGCAGATGACTTTTATAAAGATTAAATTATAGAATTTTAGTTATTTTTACATCTAGAACTTGAAAAGACTTAAAAGGCAAAATTTTACATTCAATAATCCTTTATCCTATTGTGTAAAGACCTCCTACTGTGCTTTACTAAGTGATTTTCTGTCACAACGTTATTTAGGAAATTAAAAGACAGAAATGAGTTTTTCACATTTCTTTAGGGGTATGGAATGTTGCTGTATTGCTGAGGCTGGTCCTGAACTGGCTTCGAGTAATCCTCCTGCCTCTGCCTCCCTGGTAGCTAGGATGACAGGGGCAAGCCACTGTGCCTAGCGAGACAGAAGTGAGTTTAAATACTAGAACAAAGGCACAGAAAGACGTGCAATATATAGTTTTCAATGTTCTGCCAAATCTTCCCCCATAGGTATATTTACATTCTTGATGGGTATATTTTATTTTCATATCTAATCTTTGCCTATCTATGAGTTATTATTCACATATGTATAATCAATTGTAAAAGACAAAAGAAAACTTGAAGGACTCCATGTCTTCGTAATAATGTTGATGTTAAAAATAGTAATCAGAAGGAAAAATTATCTTATATTGTAATGTCCACTGGTTATCTTCAGGATATGTTCTTCATAAAATAGACAAATGTCTCTTTATAAGTTATTTTCTAAGTAAAGAGAGAAACAAAGCTATGTGAACAAAATAAAATTTTGAGTAGAAACCAGATATAATGTCATTACACCAAGAAAACTTCTAATGAATTGGGTTTAAATGAAAATTGCAGTTAAGGAACAATTTGTTACAAAGCTTCTCAGCATAATTAATTCCTTTCGGTTCAAAACTGATCTATTGTGTGTGAGCTTTGGTAGGGTGAGAGAGCATATTGTACACGCTTATATTATTTTGTTTTATGATGTCCCAAACCATGGAATCTCTGTGATGGAATCAAGAGACATCTTTGGAGTAGCTGACCAAGTTTATTACATAAATAGGAATGTCTTCTATTCCCCACATGTTTTTGTTTATTATTATTAATCTCATGCCACATTGTTCCTCATCCTTTGATTTTTTTCTCTTTAAGACAATGTTCTTACACTTTTAAAAAATTTAATTTTGCTTTAAGTTCTGAGTACATGTGCAGCCTGTGCAGATTTGTTACATAGGTAAACGTGTGCCATGGTGGTTTGCGGCACCTATCAACCCATCACCTAGGTGTTAAGCCCCACATGCATTAGCTATTTATCCTAATGCTCTCACTCCCCTCACCACCACCACCACCCCCATCAGGCCCCAATGTGTGTTGTTCCCCTCCCTGAGTCCATGCATCCTCATTGTTCAGCTCTCATTTGTAAGTGAGAACATGCAGTGTTTGTTTTTCCGTTCCTGTGTTAGTTTGATGAGTACAATGGTTTCCAGGTCCATCCACGTCCCTGCAAAAGACAAGATCCTTTTTATGACTGCGTAGTATTGCATGGTGTATAGGCACTACATGTTTTATATCCAGTCTATTATTGATGGGCATTTGGGTTGGTTTCATGTTTTTGCTATTGTGAATAGTGGTGCAAAGAACCTATGTGTGCATTTATCTTTACAACAGAATGATTTATATTCCTTTGAGTATATATATCCAGTAATGGGATTGCTGGGTCAAATGGTATTTCTGGTTCTAGATTTTTGGGGAATGACCACACTGTGTTCCACAATGGTTGAACTAATTTATGTTCCCACCAACGTAGGCAACCAGCCCTACCTCACCCGTGGGTACCTTGTGTTTGGTGGCAACAAAGGAATGAGGAAAAGACAGATTAAGAGAGAAAGTGGGACCAGGGGGCCAGCACTCATTACTGGAGGAGACAGTGAAGACCCCCAAGCTCTGATCATCCACACTATTTATTGGTTACAATCACTTTGATTTATAGGGTAGGAGTGGAGTGATGGTGTGGAGAAGGTGATGTGATGGTGAAGTGAATCAGTGAGCCTGAACTAATGTGTCATTCTAAAGACTGATAACAGTAGTGGTTTCAGGAGTTTCACAAAACAAGAATATGTGGTTATCTTTACTACGTGCAGCTGGTGGAACACAGGCTTTACAGGGAGCCTACAAGTCTGGCTACGTCATAGTGCTATGATGGGGTTTTATGTCCTTGACTACAATGTTTATGGTAACAGAGCCTAGGTCACCCTGCACTCGAACATGAGGCATGGAGAGGCCTTCCTCCCCAGAGGCCTCCTGTGGCCTTCTGCAGTTTGTTGTTCCTCGTTTGTATGTGACTCATAACCAATTTATGTAGGCACTCTGTAAGTCCTTTCTCCTTTGCTGCTCTTCCCAACACACCAACAGTGTAAAAGTGTTCCTATTTCTCTGCAACCACGCCAGCATCTGTTGTTTCTTGACTTTTTAATAATTTGCCATTCTGACTTGCAAGAGATGGTATCTCATTGTGGTTTTGATTTGCATTTCTCTAAGGGTCAGTGATGTTGAGCTTTTTTTCAAGGTTGTTGGCTACATAAATGTCATCTTTTCAGAAGTGCCTGTTAATGTCCTTTGCCCACCTTTTAATGAGGTTGTTTGTTTTTCTCTTGTAAATGTGTTTAAGGTCCTTGTAGATTGTGGGTATTAGACAGAATGTGTGTTGCACATTTTAAATTCAACACAGACATTCATGACAGAAAAGTTACATTTGAGAGCATAAGGAAAATAATCAGCCAAATGATAAATAATCAACAGTAATTTAGATGTATTCCCTGCTGTGGTAAAATAATATTGTATAATGTCTATGAAATATCTGTAATTAGATTTAATATTTATTTGATAACTAGATAAATTATATGTACTAGGTTTTACTTTAATACTCTTCTGCTACTTTAGTAAATATACTATTCTGCTAGAACTCTTTTATAGAGCAGGAATTAGGTATATCCCCAGAAAAATGTGTTCTTTCATTGGAATAACAATATTAATGCTGCCTCTCTCTTGGTAGAAATTATAACATGTAAATATCCTAAGACCAGCTCAATTCCGTGTTTCATTATGCAGCTGTCATTGTAAAAGTGTGCGTAATCTGATCTAATATAGTACCTAAAATTCAAAGACATTTGACCAAATACCTGCTTAAAGTGCTATATAGAATCTTCTACTGGCACCTTTTTTGAGTCTAATGAGTTCATAAGAAAAACAATATAGAGTCAATGTCCTGACTCAGGACTTTTACCTTCAGAAAAGTGCATATTTAGGGTAAAAGTTGAAAATCGTTTAAAATTTTATAACATATTTTGTTTTTCTATAAAATACTTGCCGAAGTAATAGTCACAAAACATTACAACTGACCATCTTAATGTCATCAAGGACTTTACTTTTTTTAAATTTTTAATAGTCACTTACTAGAGGAAACATTAGAGGAAGAACCATGTTGTCTTTTTCGACTATTCTTTTGCTTCTGCTTTTGGGCAGACAAAGAAACTCCAGTGCTCTTCAAGGCATAAGCAACATAACAATACCACACTTGGTCTCCAATGTGTTCATGCTGTGAGAACTTTCTACTTATTTTAGAATATTAAAGTAGAAGTCTACAATTCATTTGCTACAAGCAACAGCATGACATTTTGAACCACCTTGAAGTTAAAAAATAAGACAAAACATAACAGTTTGAGTTCTACTTTATATTATTTTATCTTTGGTATAGAATATGGAACCATGGATTATATAGTTATTTTTTAGAAAAGCAATTAACATTTTCCAGACATGTTTTAAAAGTCTAACCTGCCAGATTGGTTTCACTGAAGTGATTGCAGTCCAGTTTTCTATACCTTTTCTCGTGTCAAATATTCCAGGAAGGGGGAGTAAAATAATATCTCCAGAAAGTAGCATGTTAGATGGAAAAGTAACAACTACACTAGTCTTCTGCCTGTAAAAGTGAAGTTGCATATGCATAGTAGTGCTGGCTATATGATGAGACTAGAGAGAATGATGATCCGGAAAATTATTACTTATTACTCTGGTAAATGATCAAACATCTTGTTTTTTAATTAATTGCCTAATAATTCCTATGATAATGGTTATATACAACATTTAATACTGATTTTAAAATAATAGCTAACGTCTGTGCAGTGCTTTTTATTTTGCAAAGCAATTTTATGTACATGATATCGGTATCAAAACAGACTCCTAATAAGACTAATAACTACTATTTGAACCCACCTTTTCATTTTTATCCCCAGGTTTTGCCTTAATAAGTAAAAAAAAAAATAAACAACAATACAGTGTTACTACATAAAGCATCAGCTAGTTTATGGTAAATTATAGTAAATATTTGTTGAAAAAAAGAAAAATGTATTTTACAACTTTTTAAACTTTTAAAAAATATCAATATGAGGTTTAGAATAGTAACCACAAACAAACACGTGCACCCAAATTTTCCTTCTTTTTTATTATTCCGAAAGAAAATAACATAATTTTATGATACATAGGGATTAAATACCCATCTTAACGCTATCATGTGATTGCCTTAAATAATCTAAAATATATTGGATATATTTTCCACAATTAACAAAACTAAATTTTGTGAAGTTATGTTATTATTGGAAAATTAATACACTTCTAACAAGTCACATAATGGTAGCACTATGTAAAATTTTTAACTTGATAGGTATGTAAATTATGCATACTTTGGAAAATCAATTATCTTTTACTCTCTGCATGTATCTTAACAATATTTTATCAAATATTAAATAATGTTTTGTTTATTAAATATTAAAATTTTTATTTTATTTAGTATTCGATATTTATTAAATAAAATATTAAGATAAATGCATATAACTATAACCTCAGTAACTATAGGTTTAATCTACATGCGTATGAGTTTGAATTGTATTCAGAGGTAGGACTGGTAAAAGAAATAACACAAACATAGCTACCTACCCAACAGAAATTAATTGTTTGACAGTTTTTGTATGTTGGAAGTCCAGCGTGCTGTGGCTGTGTTATCTGCTAAGTATGTCATAAGCTACATTGTTGTTCAGAGGGTCTGAGAAAAAAAAAATCTGTTCCAAACTCTTTGTTTGAAGAATTGTTTTTCTTGTGCTTGTAGGCATATAAACTATTAGCTGGTTATTAGCTGGCTGTATTTCAATTCCTAAAGGTTGCTCACTTTTTTGATTTGATTTGATTTTTTATTGGACTCTGTCTCCTATTCATATACACACATTTTATTGCCATATGACTTCCTCCTCCTTCAAGCCAATCACAAGTTCTCAAACACTTATATTTTCAGTCTCTGACTTATTATCTTGTGACCAGCCAGAGGAAGCTCTGCTTTTACAGCACCTAAGACTTTGGATGTGCCCCAGAAGAATAATCTGTTAAAATCAATTTAGCGACCTAACATAATCACAAGAATAAGATCCATTGTAGTCATAATCCCGGAAATTATAAAGGGAGAAATCCTAGAAATTATAAATCATCAGGAGAAGGCAAAGTATATTAGAAGCCATCCTAGAGTTTTCCATACTATGGTAGTCATAGAAATATTGCAGAAAAGTTGCTTGTATTTTCCTTATCGAAAAATACGTATGTCTGGGATATTTGGGAATATTTTATTAAGAATAATTTTTGAAAATGTTTTTATAGAATGATCACTTTACCTATAAATGTATCTCTTTTTAATGCACACATTTTCAATATTATGAAATATAATTGTTTAAAATTGGATGAAGCACTGATTTTTGACCACAAGAAAACCATATTTTTATCATTCCTTTTCTTGTTCTGGATTCCCTAGTCCATTAAATTATCTAGATGTAGATGTATACAAATCATAAATTAATTGTTAATATGGAATAATTCAGTACTTCATTTGATATTTATTACTGTATTGCCACAGCAATGTATTTCATAACTCTATATGTAAGCAGCATCCATCAATCTATTCTCTATCTTCATGAGATTGACTTTTTTTAGTTCTCATTTATGAGTAAGAACATGTGATACTTGTCTTGCTGTGCTTGGCTTGCTTCACTTATCATAATGGCATCAGTTCCACCCATGTTGCTGTAAGTGACAGAATTTTATTCTGTTTTATGGCTGAATAATATTCCATTGCGTATTTCATTTTCTTTATTCATTCATCTGCTGATAGATACGTAGGGTGATTCTATACCATGGCTATTTGAATAATGCTTTGATAAACAGGGAAGTGCAGATATCTCTTTGATATACTGATTTCCTTTCTGTTGTTGTTTCTGTTGTTATAGTTTTGTTTTGTTTTCATAGAGAGACAGGATCTTACTTTGTCACCCAGGATGGAGTACAGTGGTGTGATCATAGCTTACTGTAATTTCAAACTCCTGGGATCAAGTAATCCTCCCACCTCAGCCTCTAAAGTAGCTAGAACTACAAACAAGTACCACCTAATTTAATTTTTTTTAAAAGACAGGCTCTTACTATGTTGACCAGGATGGTGTAGAACTCTTGACCTCAAACAATCCTCTCCCCTCCACCTCCCTAAATGTTGGGATTACAGGAGCGAGCTGCCACACTTGTCATGATTACCTTTCTTTTGGATGTATAAACGTCAGTGGAATTTCTGCCTCACATGGTAGCTCTATTTTTAGATTTTTTAAAGAAATCTTATACTGTTCTCCATAGTGGCTGTCTTAATTTACATTTCTAGGAACAGTGTACAACGATTCCCCTTTGCTACCTCCTCACTGGTATCTGTTATTGCTTACCTTTTTCATACAAGCTATTTTAACTGGGGTGAGATGATATTTTATTGTGGTTTTAATTTGCATTTCCTTGATAATTAGTGATGTTGAACATTTTTCCATATACATTTTGGGCATTTGTATGTCTTCTTTTGAGAAATGTCTGCTCAGATCTTTTCCCATTTTTAAAATCAGACTATTTCCTTTTTTAAAAACTGAGTTTTCTGAGCTCCTTGTATATTCTGGTTATGAGTTCCTTGTCAGGTAGATAGTTTGCATGTGTATTCTCTTACTCTATGTGCTGTCAATTCACTTCTCTAATTGTTTCCTTTGCTGTGCAAAAGCTTTATACGTTAATGTAATCACAGCTGTCTACTTTTGCTTTGGTTGCCTGGGGTTTTCAGGTCTTACACACACACACACAAAATCTTTTTCCTGAGCAATGTCCTGGAGTTTTCCCCCAGAGTTTTCCTTCAATAGTTATATAGTTTCAGATTCTGCATTTCAGTTTTTAAACCATGTTTTATTTAAATATTTTGGTTGGTGAGATATAGGGATTTAGTTTTATTCTTTTTGCATAAAGTTATGTAAAATTCTGTATACACCAGTAGCATTTACTGAAAATACTTGCGTGTTCTTGGTGCTTTTGTTAAAGATGAGTGGGTTGTAAAAGTGTGGACATATACCTGGGTTCTCTACTCTGTCCCATTTGTCTATGTGCCTGTTTTTAGTCCAATACCATGATGCCTTGGTTATTATAGCTTTATAGTAAATTGCAAAGTCCAGTAGTGTGTTGCCTCTAGCTTTGTTCTTTTTGCTCAGAATTGCTTTATCTATTTGGGGTTTCTTAGGGTTCCATATAAATTTGGGGATTTTTTTTCTTTCTGTGAGAAATATCATTGATATTTTGATAAGATTGCACTGAATCTATAAATTGATTTTCATAGTATTGCCATTTTAACAATAATTCTTCTAATTCATGAGCATGTAGTATCTTTTCATTTTTTTCTGATGAAAAAGTGCTCAACGTCACTAATCACCAAAGAAATGCAAATCAAAACCACAAGAAAATACCATCTCACACCAGTTAAAATGGCTTGTATCAAAAAGACAGGCAATAACAGATACTGATGAGGAGAAGGAAAAAGGGCAATCCTTGTACACTCTTGGTAGAAATGTAAATTAGTAAAGCCGCTATGGAAAATAGTAAATTCCCTTGGAATTTTTGTATCTGTGTTCATCAGGAATGTTGGCCTGTAATTTTCCTTTTTTTTGAAGAAATCCTATTTCATCTGAATCTTACAGGTTTTTATTTATTTATTTATTTATTTTATAGATCTTTCACTTCTTTAGTTAGATTGATTCCTACATACATTTCTGTAGGTATTTTAAATGTGGTTACCATCTTGATTTCTTTTTCAAATTTTTCACCATTGGTGTGTACAAATGCTACTGTTTAGTGTGTGTGTTTGTTTTGTATCCTGCAACCCTACTGAATTTATCAGTTTTAACAGGTTTTTTTAATTTGGGCTGAAATATTTAGGTTTTTCTAGAAAATAATTTCATCTGCAAACCAGGCTAATTTGACTTCTTCCTTTTCAATTTAGATACCCCTTATTTCCTTTTCTTTCCTAGTTGCTCTATCCAAGACTTCCAAGGTTCTGTTGAATAAAAGTGGTGAAAAGGGAGCTTCCTTGTCTCTTTCCACTATTTAAAGGAAAGGCCTTCAATTTCTCCCCATTTAAAATGATATTAACCATGGGTTCATCATATATGGCCTCTATTATTTTGATGTATTTTCCTTGTCTTTCCTTTCTGATGAGGATTTTTATAATAAAGTATGTTGAATTTTATCAGATGCTTTTTCATGGCATCTATTGAAATAGATACATTGTTTTTTTTTCTTGATTCTGTTAAGGGATATATTATGTTTATTTATTGATTTGCGTATATTGAAATATCATTGCATCTCTGGGATGAATCCCACTTGATCATGGTGAGTAATCTTTTTTATGTGTTATTGAATTTGTCTTGCTAGTATTTTGTTGATAATTTTTGTATTGATAAATTTTGTGTTGATAAATTTGTGTTGATAAATTTTGTATTTTGTTGATAATTTTTTTGATAATTTTTGTATGCTCATCAGGGATATTGGCCTGTAGTATTCTTTGGTAGTTGTGTCCTTGTCTGGTTTTGATATCAGAGTAATGCTAGTCTTTTCAAATGAGTTTGGAAGTATTCTTTCCTTTTCAATTATTTTCGTAAATTTGAGGTAGAACTGGTATTGGTTCTTCTTTAAATTTTTCGTAGAATTAATCAGTGAATCCACCAGGTACTGGGCTTTTCTTTGAGATTTTAAAATCAGGCTTAAATTTTCTCTTTGTTGGGATTCAGATTTTCTATTTCTTCCTGGTTCAATGTCAGTAGGTTGTATGTATTCAGAAATTCATTCATTTCTTCTAGGTTTTCAAGTTTGTTGGCATACAGTTGTTCCATATAATCTCTTAATCTCTTATCCTGATTGTTTTTCTGAGGTCTCAGTTGTTCATGTCTCCTTTCTTGTTTCTAATTTTAATTATTTGGGTGTGCCTTTTTTCCTTAGTCTACATAAGGGTTTATGTATTTTGTTTACCTTTTTAGAAAAACAACTTTTCATTTTATTGATCTTTTCTTTGGAGAAGACAAGATGTTTATTGGTACTTCTCCTCATACCTTAATTTATGAAATTCTAAATTGCCTTGCTGATGTGAAAGATTAATTTATTGGTTTTTCTAACAACATGATATTATAATTTATTTAAATCTAAATTGTGCAAAGACAATCTATCCTTTGAAGAACTTTTAAATGAAGTAATTTGAGATCCAATGTTACTAGATACAAAGGATATGTTTCTTATGAATATTTTAATAATGGTTGAATGAAATAATGTCACTTAATTTTTATGTTTTATATAAGACATTTCAATTCAGATATGCCAAAACATTTGAAGAAAAAAATTAATGCAGGAAAAATACTCCAAACATATGTGACATACATAAAACCAATTTTAAATGTGTAAATATTTATGTTTCATAGTTTACAAAAGCAATGGTAATGTGAAAGAAACAGTAATGTAATTAAATTTTCACTAATTAGGAGGATAGTGTCTATAATATTGAAACCTTTATCTAAAAAATGTTCAGTACCAAGTAAAATTGAATGTAAAATTATCTCAAATATAATACTGTCTGCAAAGCAAAAAGTGATTAAATCTGCATCTAATTTTCATTTTTAAATTCTGATTCATAAAGTTTAGTAAAATTTTCCCGTGCAACACACACATATACTGTCATGCAATGTAATATTTATTCAAAAACTTAGATTCATTTTTTATTCCTTGAGGCAGAGAAGTGAATTATTTGAACTAAAAAAAAAGAACATGTGCTCCTCTATGAGGAATGTTTAACTCCATGTCTCTGAGGGTGTTTCTGTTTAAATTAAATCACTATAGTTAAATATTTATAAATATCATGGTAATTGTGAAACACAAAATTCATACTTACTTGTTTCCTTGATATCTGTCTTTGTACCCCTATATATAAAATTCTAAAAAACCTCACGGATATTAGAGATTAATTTATTAGTTTCTCTGCCAAACCTGAGTTTATAAGTTATTCAAATTGAAATCAATATTAGTATATAGTCCTTTGTTGTATTTGAGAGATCAGTAATTGTCTGTGAGAGTATAGTTTTTAGTCTTAGGATTATTATACATACAGTGAATCATAATCATTAATTAGATGCAGGAAATTGTGTAGTTTTAATTTCATATATTTGGCTGCATTAGTTAAAAGGCACTGGGATTATTGTTCAGATACTTTAGGAAAATATCACAGATGGTTACTTTGGAGGATAATAACTGAGTAGTCACAGTGTGAAGATAATCAGAATAATAGTAATAGAAACTGGAAGGGTTCTCCTATAAAGGGAGAGCATAAGGGTCTGCCCGGAGACCACACTTAGTCATAGTGCCCTGGGAAGACTCCCTATCTACACAAAAGGTACACCCTTATGAAATTACATAATTACTGAAATAAGATGACAGCAAATTCAGAAGAGAAATGAATTGTATTCTATGGCAGTAAGCATGTAAAGTCGAACCTCCTATCCAAAAGGGAAAGGTGGCTTCCTTACATTCATTTGAGCATCAGTAGCATTTAGGATATTCTTTATTTTTATTCTTTATTTAAGATTTGCTATTTTTTTCTTTCTGATGTACACTATGATTTGTCTAACATGAAAGATTATACAGTTTCCTAGCTCTTTGAATAGGAATTGTTTATATCATTTTACAATTGAAATTACAATTGACAGCTGCTAAATTACATAGACGTATGTTGAACGCTGATAGAAACAAAATGCTTCTTGAAATAAATGACGCGCCTAGATGTATCTTTTTCAATACAAACTTACGTTTTATAGTAATTTTCTTATAATATCTATTATACTTGAGCAAATAGAAATGTCGTTTATTATAATAGAAATTCTTGTATCTTGCAAAACAGTTATACATTGATAAAAGCGTCATAGTTGTCTATTACTTTTATTCTAATCTCTCTATTCTAGCATAAGGCTAAGTCCAAAATTTGTGCTCAGTTAATTACTAGACCTTTGTTCATAGGTAAAATTTATAAATTGTAATTCTGTTTTATTTTTAGTAAACAAGATTCTCAGTGTCTGTGATTAATTGCATTACACTTGTCTTAAAATAAGTTTTATAACATTGATGTATAATACATTATTAATATTTTACTAGACCTTGAGTGGAAAACTGAAGGAAACTTGAGTGGAAACTTGTCATTATATTGTTGAAATATTGTTTTTGTAGTCTTGATTAACTGACATCTTGCCATTATCACAATTACAATAGTAACAGTAAAATTTTGCAAAATACTCCAATTTGTACTTTCAACTGTAATTATTCCTGTGATTTAATAGGTTTTACTACCTCTCCTTGAACTGAAATAGAAAATCATTAATAAGAAGTTTGCAATGATTAATTAGACACCTGTTGAAAATCATCTTTTGAAGACAGCTAAATTGTCTTCATTTTTCCCCAAGATAAAGTTTTATAATAACATATATATTTTTTCCATTCCATGGCTATTCATGGTTTAGAAAGTTAATTTTCTTGTTTTAATATCATTCAATTTACAGACAAAAAGAAAAAGTTCAATTTAGTTTTATATATGTGTACATACATGTGTATTCAAATACACATACACACACACACACATATCCCTTTATGTAGAAGAAACTCACTCAAGCTAATGTTCTGTTAACTTGCCAGAATATCTGAGAGCAAAGAATGTCCAGTGCTCCCTAGAACTTTTCACAAAGTCATTTACTGGAATAGGGTCTTTAGGAAATGTGTTACAATGCTAAAGAAAAAGTGTAAACAGCAAATCCTCTCAAATCTCTGCCTATACTTATATCCATATAGTCACTAATTAGAAGAATTCAGTTGTCTTTCTCATGATTTATCTTAAATAATTTTATCTAAATTTAAATGGAAAGCCCTTTTAAATTACTTTCACGCTCTTCTGTTTTTCGCAGTTATGATGGCATTATAGTCAATTCATTGAACTTAAATGGAGAAAACATTCTAAAAGTTAATTACTGTGGTTTGCTTTACATGAAACCAAACATTTTGCATGCTTTGGTTATGATATAATGGCATTTCAGTGATGAAGAAGATAATTATACAAATCAACTGCACCAGATCTCAAAGTCTAGATTGAATTATTTTTCTGGATACAATACCATGCAAATACAAACACCTCAGGTTTGTCAGGTATGATATTAAAGAAAACAAAAGATAAAAATTAGAGACTATCCAAACATTTTGGGAGAAAATAAAGCATGTTTCTTGGGCGGATCACATATTACAGTTCAAAGTAGTTTGTCCCAATGCCTAAAATAACATTTAAAAAAATTTTTTTTTATTTGACAAAATTGTCAAATAAAAATATACCTCACACTAAAGACAAGAACTCAAATTGTGTGTCCTCATTTAATCTTAATATGTGTGTTAATCATTTAACATTCACCTCATCATCTGGCTTAGCTTTTTAAAAAGGGCTAATGTAGAGAATAAAAGAAAATATGAGACAAATTTCTGCAAAGCATTATATTAGGTGAACCCAATCTTGCTTTTCTTTGAAACAAACTGTATCTTAGTGAGACTTTTCTTAGTGAGACTTTCCAAGCATTTCACGGTGGAAAGCTGACTGTATAAAGGCAGGTGTTTAGACATTTAAAATATGGTCAGGAAGAGATGTGGGTAAATCAGTTTTTTCTGTAAAATCAGGATGTTAAGTAAAATTATCTTACATTTTTGCCATTACTCTTCCAGTTATGGAACAGACCAATTGAGTAGCTCTAGGAAATCCAAATTGTTTCTCAGTTTTCTCACTTGTGAATCTCTGATCCATTAACCTAAAACCCTTTGTGAAGATAATTATGGTTAAATAGATGTTAACAATTTTTTATGCCCACATATGTGATAGGAAATGGTTACAAAATGATTTTCTGTAATTTTAAAATAAATTTTATATTTATAGGTTAATTATGCTTCTTTAACTTTTTAATATAAAATAACTCCAAATACATTTTTCCATTTTACTCAGCAAATTTCATGCTATTTAATAACAGCCATATTCTGTTTGTTATACTAGTATCTCTATTTGCCCCCAAAATAATATATCAAGAAATACATTGATAGAAGAACAATGTATTTCTTCAACAAGAACAATGATTTATTGTTTGTATCAACTTTTTACTATCTATAATCCCTTAATTTGCCATCTATGTTTCTCATGCAAATTAGATTTAATTTCCAATAGTTTATTTTGAGGCCAGAACTCTCCCCTGCATTTCAGATTCATATATCCAAATACCTATTTAACATCTCCAATTAAATATTTAATGTATATCCTATATTTAATATAACCACAACTGTCAAAATCTTCACCTGTATTATCCACTATTTTACTAATTCCCTCTTTGCCATTGTTGAATCTAATAAATTTAGACCCATGAATAATTTTTCTTAAGCATTCAGTAATCAATCTCTGAGGGAATCTTGTTAATGTAAAACTACCTACAATCTACTTTTTTTCTCTACATCTCCATCTATCCCCATGTTTCAAAATACCATCATCTCTTATTTAGATGATGTCGTATTTTTCTGCTTTCACACTGGCCCACCTCAATCTATTATCAACAAAGAAACCAAGTTGCTGAATATATTCTTTAATCAGTATTCTCCACTTACTTTCCATCTCACTAAAAGTAAAATCCAAGATTATTACAATAACCCATAAGTTCCTTTCCACAATCTGACATACCACATGTCTCATTTCCTCTCTACCCTCATGCTGCTTTTCAAATTTTCCAGACTTGCTTCCCTATACTCTTTTCTTATGAGTGCAATGTTCTTTCTGAAAGCCACATGTCTCACCAATTTAACTTTTTTACCATTTTGCTCAAATGTTTTCTCAAATTAGTGCTTTCCTTAATCATATTACTAAAAATATTCCAAGCAATCCCTGTTTTACTTCTGTTTCATTTTCCTCCTTAAATCATCTAATATCCTGTACATTTTTACTAAAACATAATTTATTTTTTCTTTCACCTACTAGAATATAAATTCTATGAGACTAGAAATTTTTGACTATCTTCTTTGCTCTCTAATGCAAGAAACCAAGATAATTGCTGGGCACTGAAATAAAGGAAGATTATTCCAATTATTTTTCTTTTAAAAGTATTCTGTTGACTGTAGAACTGCAAGACTCATCTCAAAGAGTCTATGGAAATTAAAAGTATATTTATATTGCTTTTTCTGCTTAGTCACTTTTAATAATTTCTAATATAACAAAATCATTTTAAATATGTAATAGAATATGGATATTCTTTCTTGAGCAGCCTACAAACAAATAGAAAAGACACAGCTTGAAATCATATGAGTCGTTTAGTTGTTTTTTAATATTCTTAAAAGACATTACATTGTTCAACTCCTACTTATGAGTGAGAATATGTGGTGTTTGGTTTTCTGTTCTTGTATTAGTTTGATGAGAGTGATGGTATCCAGCTTCAACCATGTATCTGCAGAGGACATGAACTCATCCTTTTTAGTGGCTGCATGGTATTCCATGGTATATATGTGACACATTTTCTTTATCAAGTCTATCATTGATGGGCATTTGTGTTGGTTTCAAGTCTTTGCTATTGTGAATAGTGCTGCAATAAGCATATTTGTGCATGTGCCTTATAGTAGAATGATTTATAATCCTTTGGGTATATACTCAGTAATGGGATTGCTTTGTCAAATGGTATTTCTAGTTCTAGATCCTTGAGAAATCTCCACACCGTCTTCCACAATGATTGAACTAATTTACACTCCCATTATCATTGTAAAAGCATTTTCATTTCTCCACATCCTCTCCAGCTTCCATTGTTTCCTGACTTTTCAATGACAGCTATTTTAACTGTCCTGAGATGGTATCTCGTTGTGGTTTTGATTTGCATTTCTCTAATGACCAGTGGTGATGTTTTTTCTCATATGTTCATTGGCCATATAAATGTCTTCTTTTGAGAAGTGTCTGTTCATATCCTTGGCCCACTTTTTTGATGAGGTTGTTTGCTTTTTCTTTTAAATGTGTTTCTGTTTTTGTAGATTCTGGATGTTAGTCCTTTGTCAGATAGATTGCAAAAAATGTCTCCCCTTCTGTAGGTTGCCTCTTCATTCTGATGATAGTATCTTTTGCTGTGCAGAGGCTATTTAGTTTAATTAGGTCCCATTTGTCTATTTTAGCTTTTGTTGCCATTGTTTTTGGTGTTTTAGTCATGAATTCTCTGCCCATGCCTATGTCCTGAATGATATTGCCTAAGTTTTCTTATAGGGTTTTTAAGGTTTTAGGCCTTATGTTTAAGCCTCTAATTTGTCTTGAGTTAATTTTTTATAAGGTCTAAGGAAGGGGTCCAATTTCAGTTTTCTGCATATGGCTAGCCAGTTTTCCCAACACTGTTTATTAAATAGGGAATCCTTTCCCCATTGCTTGTTTTTGTTAGGTTTGTCAGATATCAAATGGTTGTAGGTGTGTGGTATTATTTCTGAGGCCTCTGTTCTGTTCCATTGGTCCATATGACTCTTTTGGTACCAGTACCATGCTGTTTTGGTTACTGTAGCCTTGTAGTATAGTTTGAAGTCAGGTAGCATGATGCCTCCAGCTTTGTTCTCTTTGCTTAGGATAGTCTTGGCTAAACAGATTCCTTTTTGGTTCCATATGAAATTTAAAGTAGTTTCTTCTTTTTCTTCTTTCTGTTTTTTCTAAATTTATTTATTATATTTTAAGTTCTGGGATATGTGTGCAGATCTTGCAGGTTTGTTACATAGGTATGCATGTGCCATGGTGGTGGTTTACTGCATCCATCACCCCGTCATCTGCTTTAGGTATTTCTCCTAATGCTTTCCCTCCCCAGTCTCCCCACTGCTATTCCTCTCCTAGCCCCTCACCCCTCCTAGACTCCTGTGTGTGATGGTTCCTTCCCTGTGTCTGTGTGTTCTGCTTATTCAGCACCCACTTATGAGTGAGAACATGAGATGTCTGGTTTTCTGTTCTTGTGTCAGTTTGCTGAGAATGATGGTTTCCAGCTTATCCATGTCCCTGCAAAGGACATGAACTCATCCTTTTTTATGGCTGCATAATATTACATGGTGTATATATGCAACATTTTCTTTATCTGGTCTATCATTGATGGGCAATATATTTAACTCTAGATGGCTTAAAGATTTAAACATGAGACCTAACACCGTAAACACTCTAGAAGAAAACCTAGGCAATACCTTTCAGGATATAGGCATGGGCAAGGACTTCATGACTAAAATACCAAAAGCGATGGTAACAAGAGCCAAAATAGACAAATGGGACCTAATTAAACTTAAGAGCTTCTGTACAGCAAAAGAAACTATCACTGGAGTGAATGAGCAAGCAACAGAATGGGAAAAATTTTTTGCAATCTATCCATATGACAAAGGGCTAATATCTAGAATCTACAAAGAACTTAAACAAATTTACAAGAAAAAAAAACCATCAAAAAGTAGGCAAAGGATATGAACAGACACTTTTCAAAAGAAGACATTTATGCGGCCAACAAACGTAGGAAAAATAGCTCATCATCACTGGTCATTAGAGAAATACAAATCAAAATCACATTGAAATATCCCCTCATGCCAGTTAGAATGGCAATCATTAAAAAATCAGGAGACAACAGATGCTGGAGAGGATGTGGAGAAATAGAAATGCTTTTACAGTGTTAATGGAAGTATAAATTAGTTCAACCCTTGTGGAAGATAGTGTGGCAATTCCTCAAGGATCTAGAACTAGAAATACCATTTGACTCAGCAATCCTATTACTGGATATATACCCAAAGGATTAGAAATCATTCTACTAGAAAGACACAGGCACATGTTTGTTCATTGCAACACTGTTCACAATAACTAAGACTTAGAACTAATCTAAAGTAGTTTTTCTAATTCTGTGGGAAAGTAATGGTAGCTTGATGGAGATAACATATAGCATTTACTTTATGAATTACTTTAGGCAGTATGACCATTTTCATGTTGATTCTTCCTATCCATGAGCATGGAATGTTTGGAGGGATAGCATTAGGACAAATACATAATGTAAATGATGATTTGATGGATGCATCATACCACCATGGCACGTGTATACCTGTGTAACAACCTAACACATTCTGCACATGTATCTCAGAACTTAAAGTATAATAGTCATAATAATAATAAACAAGCTGTAGCCTGATCACCTTCAGCACAAGATCTCAGGATCCCTTGGGGCTGTCTCATTGGTCACTGGTCCCCATATTTAGCTCTGAGTAAATCTGTTTAAATATAAAAAAAATTGTGTAAGAAAGTAGAACCAAATTATATGCTATTTCAAGAGGTATACATAAATAAGAAGATATAGTTTTGTTAAATGTAAAAGAATGAAAAACAATTTATCACAAAAGCACTAGTCATGAAAACAATGGAAGTGTCTATGTTGACATTAGAGAAAATAAACTTCATGACACATTTTAGGCCCAGAGAAAAAAAGTAACATTTCCTAATGATAAAGGGTCATATCATCAAGAAAGGATAACATAATACATAAAGTATGAGCAAAACAAAAGCTAAAGAGAAACGGGAAAATTGATAATTATAGTTGGCAAATTAAACCCTCATCTCTTAGTAATATTTTCAACAGAAAATAAGAAATAATATTAAAAACTTGAACAGTACTGCAACAAACCTAACCTACTTGGCATTTATAAACATTACTTTACACACAACAATTGCATAATAAGTTGTTTTCAAACTCCAAAAAATTTTAACCAATTAATCCTGTATGCTGGACCATAAAATATGTCTCAGCTAATTTTAAAGCATTAAGGTTAATGTAATTTTTTTGGCTTTAAATCAATTAACAAAAACAACAAAGAATCTGCCAAATATCTGGAATATTTTCAAATATTTGAAAATGTAAGAAGCCATTTTTAAATAGAGCATGGATCAATGAAGAATTTCAAAGGAAATTAGAAGCTATGTCAAACTGAATGGTAATAACACAACCAACTGAAACTTAAACATTACAAGAGAACTTGTTGTAATCACTTATACTAAAAAAGAAAAGTGCAAACTTAATGATCTGAACTTTTACCTTAACAGGCTAGAAAAATGAGAATTAAATCTAAATGAAAAAAAAATGCATAGTGAAAGTCAATGAAACAAAAAATAGAAAAGCCCTAAAGAAAAATAGAAACAAAATTACTATTTTAAGATTAATAAATTTGTTTAGAGTTTAGTTAGATGATCAATGATACAAAAGAAAACAGAAATTATCAACACTATGAATTAAAAATGGGGCAACACTGCTGGTCTTATGTAATTTAAAGATATATAAGGAATCTTGTTTAAGATTTTATGTCAATTAAAAAAGGTATTACATTATTATAAAGGCATTGTAATCTTTACCCAAAAATCTTGCAGAATATGATGCATGAATTCATAGGATCAGAATTGATTAACAATAAAATGCAAGCACCATATTTGTCTAGAAAACCACCTCTCATGACAACATCTCCTAACCAGTGAACATGGTTATAAAAGGTCCCTGAAATCTGCTCTAGGTTAATGCACTAACAAAACACCATGACAGAATAAATCAAATTAAACATAATTAAGGAGGCTAGTATATTCTTAGCAATGCTACTGGAAAAGAAATATGAAGATAACCTCAAGAGGGTGACCTAGGAGGAAGACAGGACTCAAGCCAGGATTTTGGGTTCTTGCTTTATAAAGCTGTCTATAACATTTGAAGAATAACTTATGATTGGTAATGTTATCAGAAGATAAGCCTAAAAATCTTAAATGTCTTAAATCATTTTTATTTGTCTTGTATGTTATATACTATTTGGGGAAAGAATGATGGAGATCATGTGAAATGGACCAAGGGTTTTCCCTCTGTTTCCCTCAGACACTTTTTGTCACCATTATCACAATAGGTATAGTTATAGTTCGATGTTGTGCTAAGCAGGTCTTATTTAATACCCATTTTAAGCTTATGGGGTAGGTTTTATTATCAGGTAAATCTAGGTTAAACTATTTAACCAGAATAAGTGATGGATTTAGGGCCAGCACTAGTCTGCTGTCCTCCTAAGCCCTCTTGAATATGATTATATATTCTTCCCATGAGAGTCCAGGAAAAGCCTGGAAAAAAGGGATCAAGGGAGCAGAGGAAGATGTTTTGTGGGAAGAAGATGTATGAATGGTACTTGAGTATAAGTTGGTGGGTAAGTGGTGGTATGAAGTCTCTCCACAATAACTCAGTTTACCTCATAGGGCCTTCGAAACAGTTTCATATCTGATTTTCTTTGAAGTATTCTGAGTGTTTAAGAAAGGTATGAAAATTTGATCTAGGGTTAATTTAAGAGATGGTTACAAAAATGCTATGACTATTTTTAAGCTAGACAGCTGTTTGCCTTTTAATATAACTTGGGTGATTGGTATGCATAAGTATCAGTGAATATTTGTCTGAATTATGATTTATTGTTTTAATTGACAGATAAAATTGTATGAATTTATTATATATAATATTATGTCAAAGTATACATACACTGCAGAATGATTGAATCTAGGTAATAGACATGCATTACCTCACGTATTTGTCATTTATGTGGTGAGAACACAACTGTTTTAAATATATTTGTCAAATTCACATGTAAAAAAAGTATTAAAATAAATTCAAAATGCCTATAATTCACAATGTAGCCATAAAAATCAAACTCATGAAACATATCAAAGTCATTCAAATATATCCTTATTAGCTGTTCTTTATTTGGTAAAATGTAGCCTATGTTATTTTATAATTTGATTTTTTAGATGTGGTCATAATTATGCCCTATAAAGAAAGCTGCATGGTTGAAAGAGATTTCGATTCTAAACTTGCACTGCAGAAACAACACTGCTTATTATCAGCCATGCCACAATTTGCAAATCACTTACGCTTTTTGAACTCCATTATATTCATCTAGGAAGTAGGATCAATGCACAAAATATTTTCAGTGAATTCAGAGTAGAAGATGACAAACGAAAAGAACCATGCCCTAATTCTAGTCCACATGAAGACCTAAGTTATTTCCCTCTGGAAATCACCCATAGACTATAGAAAAATTAATTCATACCTGCTTAGTTAACAGTGTGAAAATGTAAATTTAAAGCATTTTTGACTGGGGAAACTTTATCACAATAAAATGGTTTAATTTCCCTGAGCATGAACTATTTCCCCAAAGGAATGTATCTATTAATGGCATGCTATGATTATTTAATTGGTTCTGGGAACTGTTATACTATATTAGTCACTTTCACATTACTGTTCCCAAGAGTGGTGAATAAGTAAGACAGTGATTGCACTTCTACATGTCCATTTTCTGCCAAGAAGTTTTGCTGATGTGCAGTTTCCCACAGTGTACTTCTCGGCTGACTTAGTTTAAGCTTTGTTAGTTTAATGCTTAGAAAAGCCTCATGTTCTTGCAGAAAATCTTTTGCTCTCATCACTTTTTTGTGATACTATAGACAACAATTTCCCTGGGGAGCATGGCAATGGATCCCAGCAGGGTTATTTACAGTGACATGGTGGCACTGTGCCAAAGGGGAGTTGTCAAAGGGTAGGCTACTTCAATGTCAATTTTAGCACTGCAGGAAATTCTGCAGTTGTAAATAATTCTGTCTATTTTCTTTCTAGTCAGGTAACTTCTGTCAAATTAAAGGGGTGTTTGAAACTCCCAGCTCAGTTTTTCGTTTTCATTACTACATCTGCAATTTGATTGGTGTTATATATTTTCTTGCATGAATGAGCATCAATTAAAGGAGATGAACATTTATAGGAAATTTATTCAACTAGAGAAGATTGCAGTTTTTTACATGTCAACCATCTGTATTCATCTTGCAGTGATATTTTTGGAATACAAGAACATATAGATTAAATAAATTTCATTAGTATTTTAAATATAATAAAAGTATTTTCTTAAAATATTAAAGCATAGATTAATATTTCATTGATATTATATGCCTATTAAAATATTAAATTAGGTAAATATATTACTACTAAAATAACTTATGTTTCAGGTACCTCACTTGTATTATTTAACTCAGCCTTCCTAATAACACAACTACATACCTTATGTTGTTATAATGAGGTAACTAATCCTCAGAGATAGAAATAACTGTTCCAAATTAGTATATATATTAAGTTTATGATGGCTGTTTTTGACACCACATTTAACATTTTTTTCCATGCTATATTGGTCCTTTCCCTACAAAAGCTCTTGAAGAACATTGAAAGAAGGCAATGGCCTTCATCTGCATTTCAACCACCAAAGCAATCATCACCCTTGTTCATATACCTATTTTGAGACAAAAAGAAATACATTAATTTCCAACATCATCTCACAATTTTATTTGTGAACATATTACATCCACTCTCAGTGTTTTTAAAGAATACAATATATTGTTAACTAAAGTCCCCATGTTGTACCATAGATCTCTTGAACTTTTATTCCTCCTATCTAACTGTAGTTTTGTATCTGTTGATGAGCATCTTTCAAATCTCATTTCCAACCACTGCAACCTCTGGTAATTACCTTTCTACTTTCTACTTACATAAGTTAAACTCTTTTAGATTCCACATATGAGAGGGATTATAAGATATTTGTCTTCCTGTGACTGGCTTTTTTGACTTAACCTAAAGTCTTCCAAGTTCATATTTGTCACAAGTGACAGAATTTCCTTTTTTTCTGTGTTTGAATAGTATTCCGTTGTGTATATATGTCGCATTTTCTTCATCCATTAACCTCTTTACGGACACAGATTGACTCCAGATCTTAGCTACTGTGAATAGTGCTGCAGTAAACATGGGAGTGTGGATATCTCCTCAATACACTGGTTTTGTAGCCCTTGGATATATAAATACTCAGTAGTGAGATTGCTGGATCATATGATAGTTCGATTTTAAGTTTATGAGAAAACTTTATACTGTTTTTCACAACGGCTGTACTAAGTTAAATTTCTACAAGCAATGTGTTAGGGTTCTTTTTCCTCTATACCTTAACCAACACTTTTTTTTTTTTTTTGCTTTTTTATAATAGCCATTCTAACATATATGAAGTGATAGTTCATGTGCCTTTAATATGAATTTCCATGATGGTGAGCATTTTTTTCCATAGCCTTGTTTGCCATTTATATGTTTCCCTTTGAGAAATGTCTATTTAAATCGTTTTTTTTTTTTCATTTTAATCAGGTTGTTTTCTTGATATTGAGTTGTTTGAGTTCCTTATGTATTTTAGATATTAATCACCACAGAATTAATAGCAATGTAAGGTAATGTATATATTAATTAGCTAGATTCAGTCATCGCACAATTTAAATATATTTGAAACATATATTGTATACAATAAATACCTGTAATTTTATCTTTCAATTAAAATATTAAAAATGTTACTCTAATAGATATAAAAATATATGAAGTGAATCATGTCACCCCAAACATCTCTTTTTCATTTTCAGTTAGTTATGAACAAAGTTAGAGTCAAGGCTGATGTTCCTAGTTTTCTACCATTGTATGCTTAATACACTCTAGTTTCTCACTCATCCTTTTAATAAGCAATTGTAAAAAGTAAAAAACAAATGAAAAACCTTTAGTGTAATATGATCATCTCTCAAAACTATTAATTATTTGAAGGAGTGTCTATGCATAGAGTACAATATTTAATAATTTTCTCATAGTTCTGTGTTTTAGACTCATTGATTCAGCTAAACCACATAAATATACACTTTATTTTCTAGTTTACATTTCATACTGCCTATATTTTACCTGTGAAAAATATCAACATTATGTGCTCATAAACTTTCATAAAATGAAATTCAGATTATGATTTTCTATAAATATAGAACCTTTTTTTAATCAAGGTATTCAGATTTTAACAAATAACTAATGCAGAATATTTTAAATGTTGGTAAAATATAAATAATATTAATGTTTATTCTGTTTCATGTTGTTAGGCAATATTTGCTAGTTGATAAACTTAATTTACTAATTAGAAATAAACTGGGTTTTAGAGGTCAATATACTCTCCCCTTCTTGGATGAGATTAACATTGAAAGCATAATAAATGTTACCACATATATAAGTTCACACAACACGACTAAAACTTCACCTAAATAATTGTTTTTCACCTTATGTGACTGACTTTGTTTATAAACTTCATATCATTAGAAAATATTTTTTCTAGTATTTTACTTATTGCTTTATCTATCTGGTTTTGACTTGGGTGGTGATATTAAACAAGAGTTACAGTTTTCCTGAAATTAAGATAAAAATAATTTTATGCTAAAGGAAAATGCAATTTTGGTTCTTAAGGGTTTGATGTAATGGAAAATTAAGCTTAAATATTCTCAATAAATCAGTATACTTTCAATTCTTAAAGGAAATAATAAAACAACTTCGAGAAATAAAAAAATTTTAAGTTGTGAAAAGAAGAAATTTTATAACAAAAGTTCTGGTATTTAATTATTCCTGAGAATTCAATATGAGAAATTCCAAACAGAATTAAAATATTAATGTATGAAGTTAATTAAAATTTAAAAACTCAGCTATATGTGAATGTATCTTGGTATAAAGTACTTAGATTTTAATATTACTGTCCATAGTATAATTATTAGCAAATTAATGCCTTGCTTGTATTAATTATGTTACAAATAAACACTCTTTATAGGCACTGTATATCTGCTAAGGTTAAGATATTGTCCATGCACTGAAGGACAGCTAATAAACCTAAGTATACGTAAAGTTGAATTGATTTAAAATAAAATATGGTTTTTTATTTCACATTATTCCTGACCATTAAATTAGAAACTAAAGTCTGATCAATTTGGTTAAAAATTTAATTGCTAGGTGTCCTAGCACATCTGCAACTATCAAATATTCAAAAAGCCTGATTAAAAACAAGCAGTGGGGAAAGGATTTTGTATTCAACAAATGGAGCTGGGATAACTGGCTAGCCATGTGCAGAAAATTGAAACTGGACCCGTTCTTACACCATATACAAAAATTAAGATGGATTAAAAACGTAAAATGAAAACTCAAAACTACAAAACTTCTGGAAGACAGCCTAGGCAATATCATTCAGGACATAGGCACAGAGAAAGATTTCATTATGAAAACGCCAAAAGAAATTGCAACAAAAGCAAAAATTGACAAATGGGATCTAACTAAACTTAAGAGCTTCTGCACAGCAAAAGAAACTGTCAACAGAGGAAACAGAGAAACTAAAGAATGGGAGAAAAACTTTGCAAACTATGCACCTGACAAAGGTCTCATATCCAGCATCTATAAGGAATTTAAACGAATAATAATAAAAAAAAAAACATTAAAACGTGGACAAAAGAAATGAACAGACACTTTTCAGAAGAAGACATGCATGCAGCCAAACAAGCATATGAAAAGGAAGCTGAACTTCATTAACCATTAGAGAAATACAAATCAAAATTACATTCAGTTACCATCTCACACTGGTCATAATGGCTATTCTTAAAAGGTCAAGAAATAGCTGCTGACAAGGTTTTGGAGAAAAAGGGATGCTTATGCACTTTTGCTGTAAGTGTAAACTAGTTCAACTACTGTGGAAGACAGTGGGGCAATCACTCACAGATCTAAAAACAGAAATAGCATTCAACCTAGAAATCCCATTACTGGGTAGATGCCCAAAGAAATATAAAAGGTTCTTTTATAGAAAAAGGTGCAGGCATTATGTTCATTGCAGCACTAGTCACAATAGCAATAACTGGAATCAACCTAAGTACCCATCAATGATAGACTAGATAAAGAAAATATGGTACATTTACAACATGGAATACTATGTAGCCAAAAAAGTAAAGGAGATCATGTCCTTTGCAGGGACCTTGATGGTGCTGGAGGCCATTATCCTTAGCAAACTAACACAGGAACAGAAAACTGAACACCACATGTTCTCACTTACAAGTTGGAGGGTAAATGATTGAGAACACATAGACACATAGAGGGGAACAACACACGCTGGGGCCTATCTGGGTTGTCGGGGGTGGTGTGGGGGGAGGATGGAAAGAAAATCAGGAACAATAACTAATGGGTACTGGGCTTCATACCTGGGTGATGAAATAATCTGTACAACACACCCACATGACACAAGTTACCAGTGTGACAAACCTGCACAGGTACCCCTGAACTAAAAAGTTTTAAAAAAAAAAAAAACACAACAAAAACTCTTAATGAAATAATTCTGAACTAGAGGAAAACTTTAAATACAATGCACACACAAACACACACATACACACACCCACAGCTCTGATTGAAGTTCCAAAAAGCTAACATTGTTTCCCCAATAAAATATGGTAATGTATTTCCTGACTTTTTTCCTGGATATAGACATGAACTATCACTGTGTGTCTATTTATTTTCTCAAGCAACAAAGAGTTATAACTCATTGATTTTACTTTTATTATTTAAGACTCCTCTCATAAGGTGAAAAAATACATATATTTGTAAATCATGGATTATAATCTAAGTTTAAATAATAAATACCTTAAAAAGTATTTTATAAAAACATATTTTTGAATCAAAAACTTCATGACTATATAATGACAGTTATCTAATGTCATCACAACTGCATATGAAAAACTAAAAATTTTTTAAAAATCTGTTTCTAAAAATAATGGTTTCTAAACATTGGTTTATATTCAAAATGTGAATGAGATATTTTTGTGGCATTCCTTAAAAAGATGAAATTTTCACACCCTGCATATTGATATTTGTTTGTTGTTTATTGAGTAGATCGATCTAATAGCAGATAATGAAAAAACATTATTACCCTTTAAGTTAGTTAGGATTTTGGGTGATATAAAAAGGGTGAACTTCTTAGTTTTGTAAAAGATAAAAATATATGAAAATGACTCAAAAAGGAACAATTTCAAGATAAGGTTGAAAATAAATTAAAAGTGTAGTAAGAATACTTAGAATTCCTGAGGCTCTTTATCACCCTATTCCTGGATACAAACCTACTGAGCATTCAAATTATATTTCATTTCATTTCATTTATGTGAATTTTTAGAGTTCAAGATTATGCTTTACTCATACTGAAAGAGATACATATGTAAGTTATATAACACTCCACCTAACATGTTAATAACTCTGCTAGTTTAAAACTTTTATTATGGTAGTCACAGTACTGTTCTCACACTGCAATTTCCTTCCTTTGGAGACATGCATACAACTTTTCTAATGACTCCTTTTGTTGCTTATATCAAGTCAAATTCTAATTATCCTATTTGTTTCTAAGAAATAACTTGTCTCTAACTGTATTTAGCAAGTGATTGAAAGGTTGAAACACCTCATAAGTCGTATCCTTTGGATTATATAAAATGTTTTCTGTGGTTCTATCTGTGCTATTAATTAGAATGGAAGGAATATATCATTACTGTGATGTCTGAAACAAATTATCTAAAGTAATGTTAATTATTTATCTGCAGGAGGAAATGAGCCTAGGATGAGATAGTAAAACTTACGTTTAAGCATTTTACCAAATAGAACAACCAATCACTTTGTTTGCAAATAATTTGCTGTGCCTTCCTGAGTTATCTACAGCCAAATATTTTTTTCCAATTTTACTGGCTTAAAAAATATAACTAGTAAATTGCACTGGCTACTTTTTTAATGGCCTCTTTTACTCTGTTTGAATTTTTAATATATACAAAAATTTACTACTAAACAAGAAGTCATGAAATGAGAGATGAAAAAGTCAAGGAGATAAAATTTTAGAAATAGAATATGAGCAATTATATACAGGTTGTAAAGATACATCTTAACGGTTAAACCTAAAATAACAAAGCAGACAACATTAGAATTATTGTGGTGTCAAGGAAGATTTATTTTTAATTACAAAAAGTTTCATAGAAAAGTTACATAGGAAATAAAATTATGTAAAAGTGGCACAGATCATATATAGTCTTCTTAAATATACAATGTAAATAGACAATTGTAGGAATGAATACATAATTTCTTGAGGCAATTGTTTCTGTGTAAGACATGCAATTCATAAGAAAATATGGGCATTCATGTGTAAGGCAAGGGAAAATAACAGTCTACAGTATGGAATTCACAAGAAAGGGCTCTACCTGAGTCAATCTGTCACTGCCCCCAAGCCTCCAACTTTCAATCAGGGTATCCTCCAACAGAACAGAGCCCTTCTTCATGAAGCCGGACCAGGATTCAAGAAATTATATGATGGAGTTCTAGAGAAGATGGTTGGTTTGTGGGCCATGTTAATAACCATACAAACAAGTGAGCCCCCAGTTAAATTATGACAACCTACGTGTGTCAGTTGTAACAACCCCTCATGTTACACAAGCCTTCTAGCATGAACAGAAGACAGCTGTTTCTTCAGTTGCTGTATTGGTCTGTTTTCATGTGGCTAATGAAGACATACCTGAGACTGGGTAATTTATAAAGGAAAGAGGTTTAATGGACTCACAACTCCACATGGCTGGGGAGGCCTCACAATCATCACAGAAGGCAAAGGAGAAGCAAAGGCATGTCTTACATGGCAGCAGGCAAGAGACAGCGTGTGCAGGGGAACTCCCCTTTATGAAACCATCAGACCTTGTGAAACTTACTTGCTATCATGAGAACAGCATGGGAAAGAACCCGCCCGTGAGTCAATTGCTTCCTGCTGAGTCGCGTCCCTCCCACGACACATGGGAATTATGGGAGCTTCAATTCAAAATGAGATTTGAGTGTGGATACAGCCAAACCATTTCACTTGCCTTACATTTCTTACAGAAAATCTCTCTTGTGGCTTGTCTCCCATGCTAACCTGGAACTATGCAAGGAAGAAAATTCTGAGACATGTTTTTATTTAATGTGACTCAATAAAAATCTACCCCTAAATGATTTTAAATATTGCATAAAGCAAACATCAGAATGTATTTTTTTCTTAACTGCAACGACCTTCTCTGTTTTAGCATTCTACAATCATGAGATTAATTTATATTCATAACCATTTTAAACTGTTTCCCTTGTGAAACCACAAACTGCAGTATGCCTTTGTTTCTTCGAGCTAATGTAATACTCATATCTTCATTGCACCTAGCTTTTCACTTCCCTATATAGATTGAATTTTTGTAAAGTGTCTTTTTGAAATAAATTTTTTGTTTTACTAATTCTGTTTCTAGATTCAAAATATAATGCATGTCAGAGCAAGGTGATAAATATATGTATACATGTATGCAAATGAATAGATATATGTATGTATTAGGGTTGATGTGTGATATGTGCATTTGAGAGTTACTGTCAAGAAATAAAGACTCCTGCTGCTGTTATCCAGGATGTTATCTTCAAGAGAACTTACACATTACACTACAATAAGCACTATTTGGGATTTGTTGTTTGCCATGATTAAAGAGACAAAAAATTCGTTACTACATACCTCATTGAACTTTCAGCAACTTTGATAACTTCTTTTTGGAGAAATGAAACTATGGTTTTTCAATATTCACTTCCAGCCAGACCACTTTGCCTGCGAGAAAAAGTAGCTCACTCAAACCATCAACTGAAAGCGAAAGTAAAGAAAGGGTGCAAGGGTGAAAAGACGAACTGACAGTTGTCTACAAGGAATATAGTAATTAAAAAAAAATGTCTAGAGAAGATTTAATCCACTCAAAGAAAGATTATATTCTTTGAAAATTAGACTGTTCTCTATTCCAAAGTAAGTGCTCTTCCAAAGTGAAATATTATAACAGTCAATGTTAATTATTGCTAAAGCTGCCACTACACATATTAATAGAACACTGTAAGTTCATAAAGATCATTGGGGCTGCTCTGAATCAGCAAGTTCCTGAGGAAAGAAAATAAATTAACAAAAAATAATTGATTTTTGAAACTAATCAGGTTTTTCATTTTTTAATTTTCTTTACAGTCTGCTATATTCATGACTTTTCTCAAAACTCTGCGTGTTGTTCTGAAAATAAATGAAAGGTGTTGACACCTGGCACTTCTCTAACCATACCTGCTGTCGCATCAGAACAGGTGTAATAAATAACTTGGAAGTGCTTGTCAATTGTATTTAATCTTGCTAGTTTCAAAAATACGTCAAAATTTCAGATTGTCACTAAGCCATTCACAAAACTGAAAAAATTATGCAGAATGTTTAAAAAGCTAGATTTGTAAATTATAAAACTTACCACACTTAAACAGAAAATAATTCTTCAGTTGCTTTTGATAAATGATGAGAGAATACTTTGAAAAATGAAGTTATCTCTACTAGGAAGGATAGCTTTGCCAAAAGTTAAATATGTGATATAACATGCTTATTGGATATATTCATTCTCAGACTACCACTTTAGGAAAATGTAATAATTTATTAAAACTTTTCAGAATATTCTCATTAACAAAGTGGAACACTATATGCTAAAGCGTTATTAAATTTGGTACATACAGATCTAATTACATAATTTGTGCAAAGACTATTGATTATTCTTTTAATGCCATACTGGAGAAACAGATCTTACTGGCAAGCAGCAGAACCAAATAGTTATTTAGCAAACTCAATCAATTTTTATCAATTATTTTGATAAAGGTGTACATAGAGGTTATTAAACAAGCAGATAAATAATACTAAGTAATAGAACTGAACACAATTTGAAATGATTAATATTCATACTATCTCGTGGATGATTAAAGGAAAAGGAGATTTTTGTAAAGAAGTGGTTGCTATAAATTCTGAAATTATATATGTGTACATATATGTGGTTGATTTAATGTATACATATGTAGTGAATTAGGTATACATATCAGTCAGTATATTTGTGTATGCAGGATTAATACACACGTATAAAATTAAATATAGGCTAGATACCAAAAATGGAGCAGAAACACTGCAGCAGAAATAGGTGGCAATATGAGGCCAAACACTTGACCAAAATTGCAGTAGAGATTTCGCCTGAACATATGTAATGGAATCAGAAAACAGGAACTTATCCACAGAGAAATCTAACAAGTATGCCAGCTTTCACTGAAAGAGCAAACAAGAGTAAAGTTTAATTAAATTCACATGATGTCTCATATTGCCACAATGTTAAATTTATGGTCTGAGTTAGTTTATTTCAATGGGTGATAGAGTAAATTATACAGAATAATGTATCCTAATATGTGGAAGGAGCTAAGAAAATGAAGGATATCTCTTGGAAGCTTCCTAATTAGACATAAATGATAGTAATTAGGTGAAGATTGCTTGATTCCAGAAACTACAACCAATATTTTCCTCATTAGTAATTTCACACAATTTTAAATCACAAAGTTTCCATCATACTTTGAAATTAGTGGTTTGAACACACAATATGGTTCAGAGTTGTGATTCTCAAATGAATATTTCTATATTCATCAATCAGCAAAGTGAATGCTAATGGAAAACTGGGCTGAAATATCAACACAGTGGGTCATTCTGTATTCAGATGTTTACTCAAAAAATAGGAAATATGGAATAAAATATTAGAATATGATAACCATGCTGAAATGATAGTGTCTTATTTCCAGTCTTGTATATAAAATAAACATTTCATAGATATTCAAGATAAAGTACATTCAATTTTTTTTTTTGAATTTCAGTGCTGTTCTCCTAGACCCATTATAGAGAATGAAGAAGTATATAATTACTCTCCTTAGCTGTTTATAAATACTCCAGCAGAAGTGTTATAGAAGTATTTTTTTATGGTCTTGCATGGAATAACTCTCTCATCATAAAATATAAATATAAATGTTTAAGATCTTTGAAATTACTAGTAAAATAAAATTCAGAATCACACCTTATATAAAAATAAAATATTCCCCTGGCTTATCTGTTACATTACTTCTCAACTTCAAATGCAATGTTTGATATTCAGAGGCAGAATTGAAATATGTTCACCTATTTCCTTCACTGTGTCATATATACATGTGGGTGCATGTGTGCATTTTGTTGATTTTTTTACAATTCATTCTAGTGTATTCAATATCTTCACTGTGTTTTTCTCTCTCAGAGCCTCTGTAGAAGTTTGACGTTCACAGGACCAATGCCATTTATTCGGGCTCAGTAAATAATCAGATAATGACTAAATGAAAATTTCTGTGAAATGTAGAGTCAAAGCATAACTTTGTTCAAAATCTTCTGTCCATATATACATGCCTTTTTAGCTATTTTTTTAAATAATATAGCTTTATTCCAATTATTACCATGATATTAAAATCATGAGGCCAGTTTGGAAAGTGATTTGAATGTGTTTGATTTCCCCCAAGCAATATAAATTTTGCAGTATTGGCAGGCTTCATGAAAAGATTTTTAAATTCATGCCCTTATTCAGATGGCATAAATAAATTACATCAATAAAGCATTTTATTAACTCTGCCAACAATGTACACAGTAGTAATTTGTTTTTTCAATAAATTGCTGATTTTTATTGGGCATGTTATTTTTTAAACAGAGCAAAAAATGCAGCCACATAGGGACCTAAGGCAGAAAATGAAGACTTTTACAGACAATATTTTTTAAAAAATAAAAAACGTGAAAATGGAATAATAAGAATTTAGTTAAGACAGCAAAAACACCGTAATTAATATAACACAAAAAAATTACACTTTAACTGTTTGGATGATATTCTGCCTATATTAATATGTATCATATATTATTATAAAAATGATTTACTTTGAGACTAACAGTTCAATATAATATTTTGAAACATTGCATTGTTTGTAAATGTCTATACATGTTGTGATCTTTTATATATCTTCCACAATCAAAGAGATTTTATTTCAGCCAATACTTTATTTATTTGAGTTTGGGGGAATGAGTTAATCTCTATTCTCAGTTTTTACATTGTAAAAAAAAAATAGTGCATATGATGAAATAATTAATATTTCTCCATTAATCTTATCAAAGTTGTCAACTTTACTATTCTTTTAAAAAACTCAGTGCTTGCTTTTGATGATCCTGATATCTTTCCTTTATATTTCATTAACTTCTGCTTAGAAATTTTAATCTCTTTGCCCTATTATTATGTGGGTTGGGTTTATCTTGTGGTTTATTTTTTAAGTATTTAGGTTTGATATTCAATTATTTTAATTTTTATATTTTTTATTAATACAAGCATTTACTGCTACAAATTCCCATTTAGCATGATTGCTGTATCAGTAAACTTTTACATATGTACTAGTTCCATTATTGACTCCACTAATTGTAACGAGTTTTATTTCTATTATGATTCCTTCTTTCACTTATGAATTTTTTATGTTTGTTTCCAATTGTCAGATATAGGGACTACAATTTTTTAGCATTAATTTATCATTTAGTTGAATTAAATTTAGAGAAATAGTTTGCACAATGGACATTATTTGAATATTTTGGAGTGTAGTCTGTTAGTGATGGGAAACACTTTTATAGCACTTAGATGTCTGGAGCTGTTACAGAAGGCTTACATATGTTAAGTCACTTAATCATTATAAGAATTATAAAGAAACAGTCCCCACCACTACAGCATATTTAATAGCACAGGCTGCTAATACTGAGAGGAAATTATGGGGGTGATTGGTTTTAAAATAACATACAACAGTTCCAAGACTGTATTGTGGTAATATTCCTCAGACTTTCTTCTGTTTATAGAAAAATAACTCCACGGAGTCTTCTTGCATAAACAAGAAACAGAAATATATGCAAAACATATTTATCCAGCTGAGAAAATATCTATTTTGACTATGCTAATTTTCTCCATCGCTAAGAATGGGAAAGAGTACCTACCATAAATAAAAATCAGCCACATCTCACGTGAAAGAGAATGTGCTCTAGTCAAACTGATGTGTAACTGAAAACTTTGTTTTTAAGAAAGCAGCCCAAGCAATAGTAAACCTTGAGAAAAAAAATTTAAAGTAAAACAATTAAAAAACTTCAATGCTCACATTTACTTTACTGTTCATTTACTATGTCAAATACTATTTCTGCTTACCCCCAAACTCTGGCTGCGGCCTCCTATTGACTGAATTAACTTTAACCAAAAGTTTAGGGGAAAATTATTGTCAAATAAACTTTACAGTTAAGAAAAAAAAGTCTTAAAGGAAAAAACACTATTCTAATTTTGGTCAGAGAGTTTGAACTAGAAGTGTCACTTTGTGCGGTTAAATACAATGTCTTAATTTCTTAATTAAATATTTTCTATCTTAGGCTAATTTAAAAAAGATGTCTATTATATATACTATTCATGTATTAAAATGAACACATTAAAATGTACTCTAATACTAAATATAAAAATTCAACTTGAAATAGTCTAATTCAGTTAGAACAAAATGTGTATTTAAGATTAATTTAAATCAAAAATCAAAATACATAATTATGTATTTATTGTATAATATATAACAGATTATATGTAATATATAAGTAAATTGTATATATATATCCTAAGCAATTATATATATATTATCTACCTCTATAAATCCTTAGCAAGTGTTATCCTAAGGGTAGGTGTAGTCTTCCTGAGAATCATTCTTTAGGAGAGTTTTTACAGTTATACTTATGAAATATTATCTTTTACTTCTAAAATTTGCTGATTCCAATATGGAGATTATAATTTAATTCATTAAGACATTTTATATGCAAATATGTTGTTTTAATCACTTCATAAGAATATTAACTTTAGTCCTGTGAGAAATTCTGAATGAGCAAAAGCTGGAAGTATTTCCTTTGAAACTGGTAGAAAACAAGGATGCTTTCTCTCACCACTCCTATTCAACATAGTACTCGAAGTTCTGGCCTGAACAATAGCCAAGAGAGAGAAAAAAGCGTATTCAAATAGGAAGTCAAATTGTCTGTGTTTGCAGACGACATGATTGTATATTTAGAAAACCCCATCATCTCAGCCCAAAAACTTATTAAGCTGATCAACAACTTGAGCAAAGTCTCAGGATACAAAATTAATGTGCAAAAATCACAAGCATTCCTATTCACCATTTATAGACAAGCAGAGAGCCAAATCATGAGTCAACTCCTATTCAGAATTGCTACAAACAAAATAAAATACCTAGGAATACAACTTACAAGGGATGCGAAGGACTTCTTTAAGAAGAATGACAAATCACTGCTAAAGGAAATAAGAGAGGATGCAAACAAATGGAAAAACATTCCATGCTCATGGATAGGAAGAATCAGTATCATAAAACTGGACATACTGCTGAAAGTAATTTGGCGAATCAGTGCTATTCCCATCAAGCTACCACTGACTTTCTTCACAGAACTAGAAAAAACTACTTTAAATTTCATATGGAACCAAACAAGAGACCGTATAGCCAAGACAATCCTAAGCAAAAAGAGCAAAGCTGGAGGCATCGCACTGTCTGATTTCAAACTATACTACAAGGCTACAGTAACAAAAGCAACGTGGTACTGGTACCAAAAGACCAGTGAGACAGACCAGAGACTGCAGAAATAACACCACACATTTACACCAGTGCAATCTTAGACAAACCTGACAAAATCAAGCAATGGGGAAAGGACTCCATACATAATAGATGTTACTGGGAAAACTGGCTAGCCATATGCAGAAAACTGAAACTGGACCCCTTCCTTACACCTTATACAAAAATTAACTCAAGTTGGATTAAGGACTTAAAGGTAAGACCTAAAACTGTAAAATCCCTGGAAGTAAACCTAGGCAATATCACTCAGAATATAGGCATGGGCAAAGACTTCATGACTAAAACGCCAAAAGCAAATGCATCAACAGCCAAAATTGACAAAAGGGATCTAATTAAATTAAAGAGCTTCTGCTCAGCAAAGGAAAATATCAACAGAATGAACAGGCAACCTACAGAATGGGAGAAAGTTTTTGCAATGTGTCTCTCTGACAAAGGTCTAATATTCAGAATCTACAAGGACCTTAAATTTACAAGAAAAAGACAACCCCATCAAAAAGTGGGCAAAGGATATGAACAGACACTTCTCTCTCAAAAGAGGACATTTATGCATTCAACAACCATATGAAAACTCATTATCACTGGTCATTAGAGAAATGTAAGTACAAACCTCAATGAAATGCCATCTCACGCCAGTTAGAATGGCAATCATTAAAAAGTCTGGAAACAACAGATGCTGGCGAAGATGCAGAGAAATAGGAAAAATTTTACACTGTTAGTGGGAGTGTAAATTAGTTCAATAATTGTAGAAGACAGTATGGCTATTCCTCAAGGATCTAGACCCAGAAATACCATTTGACCCAGCAGTCTCATTACTGCATATATACCCAAAGGATTATAAATCATTGTACCATAAAGACACATGCACTCGTTATGTTTATTGTAGCACGATTTACAATAGCAAAGACTTAAAACCAACCCAAATGCCCATCAGTGACTGACCAGAGAAAGAAAATGTGGCAAATATACACCATGGAATACTATGCAGCCATAAAAAAGAATGAGTTCATGTCCTTTGCAGGGACATGGATAAAGCTGGAAACCATCATCCTAAGCAAACTAACACAGGAACAGAAAACCAAACACCGCTTGTTCTTACTCATAAGTTGGAGCTGAACAATGAGAACACATGGACACAAGGAGGTGAACATCACACAGTGAGGCCTGTTTCGGGGAGGGAGAGCATTAGGACAAATACCTAATGTTTTGGGAGCTTAAAACCTAAATGTAGGATTGATAGGTGCAGAAATCACCATGGCACATGTATACCTATGTAACAAACCTGCAGGTTCAGCACATGTATCCTAGAACTTAAAGTAAAATAAAATAATAAACTCTTAGTCTGTAAAAGAGTGGGCCTCTAACCTCAGCCAAAAGCCCCTCTCATGTTTGTTTTCTCTAAAATAAACCTGTCTTAACTGTCAAAAATTAAAAAGGAAGGAAGGAAGGAAGGAAAGAAAAAGAGAAAAGAAGAGGAGGAGGGAAGGAAGGAAAGAAGAAACAGATTTTTGATATTTGAAGCAGCTCTTCCAAGGTCATGTAGCTGGTGAGATGGGAAGCTAAATTCTGACCCTGTGCTTCTGTGATTTATGACCAATATGTTTTAATCCTAATAGTATAATGAAAACCAACAGGAGAACTATCATGTGAATTTCATACAACTGTCATAGTATTCATTTAAGTCATGATTACATTAGGAATAATATAAAAATAAATGCAAATAAAAGAATAAAATGTGTATCTTTCTGTTTAAATGGTTAACTCCTTAAGGGAGCCAAGTACATTTACATGTATTTAGTATCGTTCTTTGTTTAACAAATTTGTATTAATCATGCTCTTGTCTTATTATCACATTGATCCCCATGCCAGGTTTTCCTTTAGGATATAGTTGTTTTAAGTATAATTTAATATAAAAGTTTTTAAGTTAAGTGGTTTCTTGAAATGTCTAGTGCTTTGTAGACTTTGGTCACAGAGATCAAATAACATTGTATTATTTTCTTCAGTTTGTTACACATTTTATTGCCTCCAGTATAATTTAGTTATAATTTAGCAGAAAAATATTGCTGCGGGCATATAAATGTTTCATATCATTCTGTCTCAATTAGATGAGGCACATTTCTTTATTTTTCTCTGGTTATAAACCAAATGTTAAATTTAATTTCCGGATGTGACAACTTTGATTGAAACAACATGTTTTATACTATACATACTAACTTGCTTCCCCCTCCTCGGAGGCTGCTCATCAAAATTGATTAATCTTTTCTGAAATGATTTGATACAAATATCCTTTATCTCATGTGAATATGCTCTGTAGAGATATTATCTAAACAGGTTATTTTTAACATGTAAAATGACTTTTAAAAGATTCAATGTGTTTTATTATTGCATTAAAATTTACACAGATGATTTAGTGTATTTCCACTATTGCATGTTCTGTGTGAAACTTGTTTTATAATTTTATGTAAATAAGTGTACTTAAATGTGAAATTGATGTGAAGCTTCAAAATCGTAGATCTAGAGAGGGTGTAGAAAGTTGTGGTCTATTTTTTTTTCTCAAGCCTTAACACAAATATGTCCTAATAGGATATTTTCCTTTTAATTAGCAATGTAATTGTTGGCAATATTTATTTTTAATTTGCTGAAATGCAAAAATAAAATGCCAATTATCGAATACCTGTGCTAAAACAATTATCTTAAAGCATGATTAGTTTATGAGGGTCATCTCCATTTTCCTGTCTCAACCCCACCCACCTTCTGTAAGCAATCATCCACTGCTCCTTTCCTGTATGTGTTCCCCCTATTTGTTTGCTTACTTCATTTCTCACCAATCCTGAGGTTTATATTAATCCTATTTCTTCATGTCCAGACTTTTAAAATAGCTGAGTTTTTGCTGCATCTAATATTCTCTTCTACCATCTGCTCTGAACTTAACAACAAATCTCTTTTTTCCCCTAGGACCATACTTTATAGCCTTTCTTCTCAAAATTTTCAATGGATTCTTATTGCCAAGGAAGATATTAGATACCGCAGTCTTGAATTCCAGACACTAAAAAGTAGTGTCTTCCCAGACTAACCTTCCATTATTTTCCTATGTTGGAAACATTTAAACTGCACAGCTTTATACATAATATTTTGATTGTATTTTTCGCCACTATTCTTTTATCACACCATTACCCTTAAATGTAAAACTACTTTGTTTCCACATTTTTCCCTCTCGCAATTCTACTCTTCAAGCTCTAGCTAGCTTAAATCTTGCTTATTTCAAAATGTCATTTTTAAGCACTCCAGGCAAAAGTGTTATTGTTTCTACACTAAATGCCTAATTCAACATCTGTCTACAGTTATGGATGTATTATTTACTACTCCATACAACTGTAAAAGGCATTGCATATGTTTCATTTCTAGGTTTGTTTTTAAGAACCTATTCTTGTTACCCTGGTTCTTAGAAGGGTGATTTGCTGACATTGAACATGTATTTGATGAATGGAGATGCCATTTCCCTAACAAGAAAAGTGGAAAATTATTCCAAATACAGAGATAATTAATGATACTACAAATGATTAGACTTCCTCCTACACAGAGCCTTTGTGCTCATGTCAAGTATTTCTTCATTGATACTGTGGTTGAACATTTATTGAGCATAGAAAATAGGTTTGTCACAGCATACAACCCAATAGATAGCATAGTTTCTGTGAATAAGCTTGAAATATTCCTAACATGAATAAGGCCCAAGGAATGTCAGTGACACATGTCAAAATGATGTTCCTTCAAAAGGATATTCTTTTTGCCATCCCCTTTATTTCTATTTCTTATATTTTTTTTCTAGTTTTGATCCTCTTTTCTCTTGACTGGAGGATTACAACTGCTTCCGTACAAGCTTTTTTTCCAATACCGTTTTCCCCTATGCTTGTCTTTCTGAAGTCTTTAGTATACAAAATGTTTTCACTCAGATTCTTCCCTTAATTAAAAAATTAAATAATTTCCCAATTTTACTACATAATGTAAATGATAGTTTCTAAACTCTAATGTCACTATCAGTCCAAATAAATCTCCACTCATTTTTTTATTCCTCCAAGTTTTTTCCCAGTACCTTTAGAAATGCTATTACTGCCCCACCTAAAAGCAAACCTTAGGTTGTCACATCCATATCTTATTACTCCCCTGAGTAATCAATTATATCAAAAAACCCATACATATTTCATCTGCTTAACCTTTTTCTTTCTAGTATCTCACTTTCAATGATGCCTAAAGAGTCTGAACTACATCTCACCTTAAAAATAAAACTAACGAAACAAACTAGAAGACCTCAGAATATACACCCCTTCTAGCATCCCAGAATGTCTATTCTCCCTATCATATCTATGTTGAAATTGACTTTTTATTGCAAATTATAAGTCTTAAATTTATTTTTTTTTATTATTTTTAATTTATTTAACTTCAGGTGTATACTATATCCAGCATTTCTCCCCATGTTATCCTTCCCCACCCTCCACACCCTTCCCACCCCCTACTGTTCCTCCCCTACACCCCCCCAACTGCCCCCAGTGTGTGATGCTCCTCTCCCTGAGTCCACATGTTCTCATTGTTCAACACCCACCTATGAGTGAGAACATGCTGTGTTTGGTTTTCTGTTCTTGTGTCAGTTTGCTGAGAATGCTGGCTTCCAGATTCATCCAAGTCCCGACAAAAGACACAAACTCATCGTTTTCTATGGTTGCGTAGTATTCCATGGTGTATATGTACCACATTTTCTTTGTCCAGTCTATCACTGATGGGCATTTGGGTTGGTTCCAGGTCTTTGCTATTACACACAGGGCTGTAATGAACATACGTGTGCATGTGTCTTTATAGTAGAATGATTTATAGTTCTTTGGGTATATACCAAGTAATGAGATTGCTGGGTCAAATGGAATTTCTATTTCTAGATCCTTGAGAAATCGCCACACTATCTTCCACAGTGGTTTGAACTAATTTACACTCCCAACAACTGTGTAGGTCTGTTCCTATTTCTCCACATCCTCTCCAGCATCTGTTGTCTACAGATTTTTTAATGATCACCATTCTAACTGACATGAGATGGTATCTCAATGTGGTTTTGATTTGGAGTTCTCTAATGACCAGTGTTGATGAACATTTTTTCTTATGTTTGTTGGCCTCATATATGTCTTTTGAAAAGGGTCTGTTCATATCCTTCACCCACTTTGGAATGGGTTTTTTTTTTTTTCCTTTGTATATCTCTTTTTGTTCTTTGTAGATTTTGAATGTTAGCCCTTTGTCAGCTGGGTAGATTGCAAAAATTTTTTCCCATTCTGTTGGTTGCCAGTTTTCTCTAATGATGATTTCTTTTGCTGTACAGAAGCTCTGAATTTTGATTAGATCCCATTTGTCTATCTTGGCTTTGGTTGCCAATGCTTTTGGTGTTTTAATTATGAAGTCCTTACCTATGCTTATGTCCTGAATGTTTTTGCCTATGTTTTCTTCTAGGATTTTTATGGTGTTAGGTTTTATGTTTAAATCTTTAACCCATCTGGAGTTAATTTTAGTGTAAGATGACAGGAAGGGGTCCAGTTTCTGCTTTCTGCACATGGCTAGCCAGTTTTCCCAACACCATTTATTAAACATGGGGTCCTTTCCCCATTACTTGTTATTGTCAGGTTTGTTAAAAATCAGATGGTTATAGATGTGTGGTGTTGCTTCTGGGGACTCTTTGCTGTTCCATTGGTCTATGTCTCTGTTTTGGTAACAGTACCATGCTGCTTTGATTATTATAGCCTTGTAGGATAGTTTGAAGTCTGGCAGTGTGATGCCTCTGGCTTTGTTTTTTCTGCTTAGTATTGTCTTGGCTATGCGGGCTCTCTTGTGACTCCATATGAAGTTTAAAGTGTTTTTTTTCCAGTTCTGTGAAGAAGATCATTGGTAGCTTGATGGGGATAGCGTTGAATCTATAAATTACTTTGGGCAATATGACCATTTTCACAATACAGAACCTTCCTATTCGTGAGCATGAAATGTTTTTCCGTCTGTTTTTGTCCTCTCTTATTTAGTTGAACAGTGGTTTGTAGTTCTTGAAGAGGTCCTTTACATCCTTTGTTAGTTGTATTCCTGGATATTTTATTCTCTTTGTAGCAATTGTGAATGGGAGTTCACTCTTGATTTGGTTCTCTGTTTGTCTGTTATTGGTATATAGGAATGCCTGTGATTTCTGCACACTGATTTTGTACCTGAGACTTTGCTGAAGTTGCTTATCAGTTTGAAAAGATTTTGGGCTGAGACGATGGTTAAATTGTTTTAAGCAAAAAAAATATCTATCTCATGCAACTTAACATCAGATGTAAGTCCTATTTCTGGCCTGGCTTGAAAGGAAAGCTCAGTGGAGGTCACCGGCTGCATTTTGTCTGACACTGTAGGCTGCCTATGACCATGTTTCAGTCTTTCCACAAGCCTGCTTCCTGCATAATGGTATAATAGACATAGGAGCTAAAGATTTCATGTTCTCAACCACCATAACTTGAGAAACACAAGATATATTTCCATCTTTGGAATTCTAACATAGGTCAGTCACATGCATGGACCCTAATTTGTTGCTTGCCCCCCCCTGAAGGAGTCACCTGGCTATGGATGTGGAAAATTCATACTAACTTGAGATAGCTTTTAAGGCTGGCATGAGATTAAATGTTGGAGAGATTGTAAGAGAGGTAAATTTCACAAAGAAAAAGCATTCAGCTACTGATTAAATAATGGATTTTAGATGTGTGGGGATAAAGAACAAATACCTACTATGCTAGCTAATCTTGGATAACTTGTCAATAGCACATACTTTTCTTCTGATTTACACCTCAAAAAGCTACACTACAGTTTTTAAACTCCATCAATTTATTAACATTTATGTAATCAAATCCACATTTGGTTAATGATCACTTTTTGAAAACCATTAACTCCTTTAATAAATGTTAACACCCTATGTTCTTGTTTCTGTTAAATGCACTTTGGATAGATTCATAAAGAAAGTAGATAGTAGTCTTGGCTCTAATGGAGCTGGCATCTGGGAAAAGGAGGATCATCATGAAACAAAGGACATTTCAAGGAGATCAAAAGAAGTGAGGGAGTTTGCCAAGTGGCTGTGAGGAGGTACAGGTTTCCAGGCAATGACAAGAGTGACTACTAAGATCCTGTGGGTGCAAAATGTCTAGAGGTAAAATAATAATAGGGTGGGTGGTTTTGCTAAAGTGGAGTAGGCTCATAAATTGCAGAAAATGTTTATGTTTAGATCCAGGTATAATCAGACAGAAGACTCTAGTAAGGATTCCGGAGTGTTCTCTGAGTGATGTGGACAGGAATTTCAGGATAAGAGCAGAGAGATAGTGTGATCTGATTCATTTAAAGAAATTGTACTCATATGTTGAGAACACTGTAGGGAGATAGGTAGGAAGATCTACTGAAAGGCTGATAATCCCAGGGAGATATTATAGGGGTTCTGAACAGAGTGGAGGCTGTGAAGGTGATGTGAGAGTACAGGGTTTGGATATATTTTAATGGAAAAGCTGAGAGGACTTTCTAATGTCTTGACTAAAGCCTGTCGGAGAAAAACAAAGGAAGTATGAGCCATTTTAACTTATTTAGCCTCAGCAATTGCAATTAAGAAATTTTATCCCACTGAAATAGAAAGACAGTAACTTTAACCAGAATACTATGATCAAGATTTTGGTGTTGATTTATTAAATTTGAGCTATGAAATGAATACTTATCAAAATTTATATTCATACAATTATCCTGAGATTTTTTTTAAGTGCAGATTGAAATTGCATGGTTCTGGAGTGGGGCTAAGAAAAATGCATTTCTAGTATTCTCTGAGCAATGTTGACATTCAAACGAGAAGCTGACCAGCTAACTGGTTTTTAGAGGAGATATCTGGCCTGTAAACAAAAGTTGAAAGTAAGCAAAATATAGATGATATTTAGAGCAACAAGGTTTCACATCACCAACAGGGAGAATGTATGATGAAACCAAAACACCTAAATCTGACATCATGGGGTTTCCAGAATTAAGATAATAAGGAGAAGAACAGTAATGGAGACTGGAAATGGGTGAACAGCAAGATAGGAAAAATGAGTAAGATCATTCTAATGTACTAGGATTTAAGTAAAAATGTATCAAAAAATGAATAACAGGATATATCTAATAGTTTTAGTGGGACAATTAAGGTGAAAACTAAATATGTCCCATCACATGTACTAATGTGAATATTATTGATGATGATCTTATGAATAGCTTGCCAGATTTATTTATTCCACAATGTACACATGTATCATAACATCACACTGTATTCTAAAAATACAGTAGTACCCCTTTGGGAGACATATTTAAAGACACTCCGGGGATGCCTGAAACCATGGATATTGATATCACTTAACCCTACATATACTGTCATTTTTTTCTTTGCATACATGCCTATAATAGTTTAATTTCTAAATTAAGCACAGTAAGAGAAAAAACAAATTATAATATATGGTAATAACAGTTGTGTGAATGTAGTTTCTTTTTCTTTCTCAAAATATGTTTTACAGTATTAACCCTTATTCTTCTTAGGATCTGTCCATCCTATAGGTGAGACTGCTATTAAATGACAAAGGGGCAGATAGACTATACAGCATGGATAAGAGGAATAAAGGGATGGTTTAAGTCCAAGTTAGGGCAGATCAGCACAGCACCAGATTTCATCATAGTACTCAGAGTGATGTGCAATTTAAAACATATGAATTGTTTATTTCTAGACTTCTTCATTTAATATGTTTGAATCACAGTTGACCAGTTTAACTGAAGCCAAGGAACATGAAACAGCACATAAGGACAGCTTCAGGGGCAATGGATACAATTGTTATTTGTCAACTCATAAATAAATAAATAAATGGAGAGTGAAAAAATGGACAAACACACACAAGGAATGGCATATTTAGTGCTAAAGGCAAAAGTCAGAATGTGTTGAAATCTGCCCTGATTTACCTTCCATTGGCTCTCTCCTTACTTCATAGGCTGCTCCATTCCAGCTTTTATTTTTATTTTATTTTTTTGAGACAGAGGGAGTCTCACTCTGTCATCCAGGTTGGAGTGCAGTGGCGGGATCTTGGCTCATTGGAATCTCCACCTCCTGAGTTCAAGCGATTATTCTGCCTCAGCTTTGCAAGTAGCTGGAATTATAGGCACACACCACCAGGCATGGCTAATTTTTTTGTATTTTTAGTAGAGACAGAGTTTCACCGTGTTAGACAGGATGGTCTCGATCTCCTGACCTCGTGATTCACCCACCTCGGCCTCCCAGAGTGCTGGGATTACAGGTTTGAGCCACCAGGCCCGACCTTCAGCTTTTTATATAAGTCTTTTAATGTAGATTTAGGTATCCCACCTAGCTATGGGTTTTTTTTTTTCCCTCTATCGTCTTCTCTTATTAACTATTTTGAAAGAGTCTCTCATTTTCAAAGATCAATTCCTTGCTTATTTTTCCAGATAAAACTTTGAAAGTTGCCATGTTTGAAATTTAACTTCTGTTAGCCCAATTATTTATTTATTAAATAAATAATTTTGAGCATCTCAATATGCCAGTCATTCTACAAAGTGTTAATTCAAGGTAAAGGATGCCTACTGCATAATAACTACCCCCGACTCTTACACACATTCATTACCACATGCACTTTCTTCCATTTTCCTGCTCACATTCACTTGAATAACTGCTCTTCAGCCTTTACAACATAGTTTATAGGGTTATGAAAACCTCTAATCTAATTTCTAGAAACAGAGATGAAATAACATGAGGCTATAATTTCATACCAAAATGTCTGTTAGAAATACAGAGTAAAGGTGTGCATAGAAAATATATACGATGCAAGTTTATTGGAAACCTTATAACCTAAAAGACACATTTTACCATACTGAGTGAGACATTTTAGAAGGACATTATGAGGACACAGAGATCTGGAAATGGCCATTATTTTAGTTTTTGCATTTTATGTAGTGGAGTAAATGAAAATGAAGAAATACTGTAATTCAGAAAAGGACTGTCCAAGGCAGCTAAAGAGGGTCACGGGAACTGCATTTGTACCCTCTAGTCTAAAAATGTAAATTTTATAAAATCAGACTTTTGTATTGGAAAGTATTAGTGCACCTGAAAGTAATGGTATAGTGCTTATTTTATGTTCTCTACTCGGATATGTTACCCTTTTAAACTTTTCTCACTTTGGATATTTTTTTCAAAAGTTCTAATTCTTAATTTGCATTTCCATGGCAAATTTTATAATCCATAAAACATGCAATAGAATAATCAGAGGTCAAAAAAGTTTGTTGCCTGTAGCACAATAAGTAAGCAATAACCTCAATAATATAAATCATCCTTAAAAATATTAAGATAGTTTGCATTTAATATCTCTATGGAATTTAGAGCAACAGGCAGTACCTTTCATTGATAATTGCATTAATGTAGATTTCAGCTCCCTGAAAATAAAAATATGATAATTATCACCACTGTTTAATACATCCTTGAATGAACAGAGTTAAATTTTCTTCTTCCTTATATAGGTTTTTAAGAAATATGAGGTAGTCATAATCACTTTTTGTTATAATGTTCATAATATGTTTTTATTGATATTTGTATTAATTTTTTTAACTATATTTAAAAGACATTTGTGAAGTACTATAAGAATAAATGACTTACATTCTACCAGGTGTATCTTAGGGAGGGTTTGGCAGAATTACATGTACAAAGTTATTAATTCATATTGCTTTACATTTTAATAGCATATTTCAAAATGGGTAGCTGCAATGTCAAAACATTTCATGACATGTTTTATGATAATGTCATTATTCAAGACACTAAGTGGCAATAAACATAGAGAAAAACATCCTTGCATCTATGTCTATATGCCACATACATGCTACTGAAATAAATTACTTATTAGATTTAAAGCATGACATTTATGCTTCAGATGAGAATTATCAAATGCTTCATTAATTTTTTTAGGGACATAAAATCTGATTACAGTGATTACAACATAAAATGTAAATGGAATATTAAAATGACATCATTTTTGATGTTTGACAAATGTTATATTTTAAAACCTTTGAAATATTAATGTTTATTAATGTACATATATATTTGAAAGATAAAACTGTAGACCACATGTGAATATTTAAAAGTTACCTGAGTCTGAATATATATTTATTTACATGAGAATAGAAATATCTGTGACAGGCTGGACGCAGTGGCTCACGCCTGTAATCCCAGTACTCTGGGAAGCTGAGGTAGGTGGATCACCAAGTCAAGTGATTGAGACCATCCTGGCCGACATGGTGAAACCCTGTCTCTACTAAAAATACAAAAAAATTATCTGGGCGTGGTGGCACACACCTGTAGTCTTAGCTACTCAGGAGGCCGAGGCAGGAGAATCACTTGACCCAGGAGGCGGAGGTTGCAGTGAGCTAAGATCGTGCCACTGCCCTTCAGCCTGGGCCACAGAGCGAGACTTCATCTTAAAAATATATATATATGACAAATTACAACTGTAGTTTTAACCCTATCTTTTGCCTTTAACAAATTACCACAGATTACATAGGTACTAAATGCTTCTGAAAGTAGAACATAAACTCAGTGATGTAATATTTCACTACATGAGAAGCAATAAAGACAACAAGCCTTTGACATAGCCAGGATATTGACTTTGCTCCTGCCATGCCAATTTCATGACTGCCAACTAATTTTCAGTGGCTTCAGTCAAGATGCTTTGATTTCCTGAGGCTGTTTTCCCATCTGTAAAAGACTGGGTTCAAGTATCTTTACTCCAAAGACAGAGCATTAAGGCTTTCTGTGTCTATGTCTCAAATTTTACAAAACAAATTAGTAAATTTATTTCTAAAATTTTATAGATTTTTTTAAAAAAATAAATAATGTAAAAAATACAATAAAAGTTTATTATGTAATATTTCTGAAAACCTTTAAATGTTCTGATAGATACTAAATATTTCTGCAGTTTTATGTATGTTTAAATGGATTAATACATATTTCCATATACATATCATATATATATATTAACTTATCCAAATAAAATATAAATTCAAAAATATTGTGTACACTCATGACCATCTAAAAATAAGCACAAAATAATAATAACAAACAACAATCAAACAGAAAGACAAGGTTCCTTTTAAGTTCTCTGCTTTTGATATAACTGTACTATCTGGGGATATAGAAGTCATATTTAATGCACCTGTTTTCTTGCTTTTCCCTGTTGAATTCGTTTCTACATTCATGATATTGTAATTCATAAATATCTCTTAAATCTATTTTTTTTACCAAAAAAAATCTAGGAACATCTCAAACTATCACAGCCAAATGAAAATGAAAGAGACAAAATGACTAGATGTAATGCGGCTCCCAAGCTGGGATCTTAGTACAGAAAACAAGACTTTAGGTAAAACCTTAAGAAATCTGATGCATGTACTTAGTTAACAATAATGTGTCAATATTTGTTCATCAATTATGGAAATGCCATACTAATATAAGATGTTAATAATAGGGGGAAATTTATTGTGAGCTATATGGGAACTCTTTATTTTTCAGTGTTTCTGTAAATACTCTGAAATTGTTAAAGCTTAATTAGAACTGTCAATGAATTTAAAGACACGGCAGTGGTTTTGAAAGCAAACAGATAACTGTCTTTTAACTTTCTGCTCTTCGAGATCCTATGTAGAGTTTAGAATGACTCAGATGGAAGATATCTGGTCCTCATTCTGAAAACAGAATGGAAGTGTTCTTAATTCATCTGACACTCTTTTTTTTTATTATTTATTGTACTTTAAGTTCTGGGGTACATGGGCAGATCGTGCAGATTTTTTGCATAGGTGGACATGTGCCACGGTGGTGGTTTGATGCATCCATTGCCCCGTCGTCTACATTAGATATTTCTCCTAATGCTTTCCCTCCTCAATCCCCCAACACCCTGCTATCCCTCACCTAGCCCCCCACCCCCAGGCCCGTGTGTGTGATGTTCTCCTCCCTGTGTCCGTTTGTTCTCACTGTTCAACACTCAGTTATGAGTGAGAACACGCGGTGTTTGGTTTCCTGTTCTTGTCATCTGACACTCTTTGTTGTGTACTTTTCTTCTCATCTCATATTTATGGGCTTCTGAAAATCCACTAGCCCAGAAGATGTCTCTATAGCCATTTGGGAGGTTTAAGTTTGTTTTTGAATAGGTACTAGCAAGGAATGAATGGGAAAACAAATTCTGAGATGAATGTTCATGAAAATTAGTCCTTGATTTCAATAACTGAAGATCAGTTTGGCTAGATTAAAATAAAAAATATAAATATATAGTCAGATACACACATAAAAATAAATATGTATTTAATCCAATTCAAGCAAAATCATGTGTGTTTTCTTCTTGAGTATCTTAGATATGCTACTCAGTTATTTTCCGGCATTAGAGTGTTGCTATTGAAAAACCTATGAGGATATGGACCTGGTTTTTTGCTTTCACAAATGACTTTGCCTCTTTAGCTAGATGTTCAAACCATTTATCTATCTATCTATCTATCTATTTATGTTTAAAGCTCAGTCATTTTATGAATATATTTTTCTCTTGGCTACATAGTTCATCCCAGCTACTAGGTATATCCTTTAAAAGCTTATATTAATTATTTCCAGAACTTTTTGAAATTTCAGATAATTTTACACATATTACAATTATACTGTTTCTGTAATAGTGATTGTCTTATTCAGTAAATCATGTATACATATGATTATATATGTATGATCATGTATTACATATATCATATGTATATGATGTCCTGAAAATATACATATTGTTGGTGGGCTATATCAATATTTGAAAGCAAATTCCTCCCTTTGTACAAAGCCTTTCACTGTTAAATATCAATTGATATCTGATTTCCTGGATGAAAATATATAATGAGTATATAATTACCGATATTATTTGTCTATAATTGCTAATGTTTACTACATCTTCGTTAGTTTTTACTTGTTATGTCACTTTTTTTGCTTAGTCACCTTTTAATTCTGTAAGGTTGTGGTTTATTCCCTATTATTCTCTTGGTAGTTTTCTTCTTAAATAATAATTTTCTTTTTTATTTTCTGATTTTTTTTTCTAATTCTCATTTTTTTTATAACTTTTATTTGCTCATTGAAAATATTACTTTACAACACTCTTACGTTTTGGAGAAGTGTTATTTTCTGATTAGCTCCAATGCTTTTTTGTGTGGTCTTCTGATCTTTTATTTTTCCATAAAGTAACTCTAATTTTTTTTCTGTTACCTATGTAAAATACAATGAATATTATTGACACTTTTAGAGTCAGATGGCTAACCTTTCCTAAGACAGCTTTTCTACTTTCATGACTCTAAAGATATCTTTTGTTATTTTAACTGTGTGTTTGAACTGTGGTCTTATACTCACTGAGATAGCCCTCCACTGTTAACCCCCTCCCATGTTATCTAGAAAGTATCCTTATTTTCTCTTTTGCAACCATCCTGATCATTTTGAATACTCTATCCGATTGATATTTAACAGTAGAGGGCTTTGTCCAAAAAGGGTAATTTGCTTTCAGACCTTCTTATAGCCCACCAATTATTCTTCTGTCTCCTTGCCCTTAAATGGGCACAGTCTATAGATCTCTCTATTAGTCTTTACTGTTCTTTGAATGACCAGTGGGGACTAGAGAAATTGCTACTATAATATACTTGGCCATGCATTCCTTTGTCTTTTTTCTATTACTTTACACGTATTTCTGTTACCTGTGAGTAATATAGCTGTTAGTCGCCTGCCCGTATCTACATAAATTGCCGTGGATTTTTTGCTTCATTTTAATAGAAACCGTGCATGAGCTTGTGTGTTTACTCATTAACAAATAGTAGTAATTCATCTGTGTGTGTATGCATAGATAGAAGTATGAAACATCATGATGTTAGCAACACTATCCCGAAAATCTTCAAAGAGGTCTGGAGTGAGCTGAAAATGAATTAGTGACTATCCCTGCATTTTCTGACCTATTGCATCTGCATCATGAAAGCATCATTTATATTATTTAAAATATTGGAAAGTACAATGAAATAATGAGGTATGGCATACTATAAAAGATAGTAAATAAACTCTTTGACGTTCTGTTTCTCAAAGTATAATTTCTATACCACTCATATCAGAAAAAGCTGATATGATTACTTAAAATGTAGATTCCTGTTTCTTGTCTCCTAAGTAACCAAGTCAAATTCTCCATTTTTAATACAATCCAAAGGTGATTCCTTCTTACATTAAAATGAGTAACCATTTTCTTAAGGGGTAAAAGTTTACAGTATTTTCTAAAGCAATCTTGATGGCATTTCGGCAAACTAATTTTCTTTTTCTACTTCTGTGTATAAAGTAAATACGTCCAAAAATCTGTGCTTAATTATATACCAACTTTTGCTTCCGATCACCATGACAACCGAAGAAGTGACAAGCAGTAACAGGGCATGTACTTTCCTTATGTTGTACATTCATATCTAATTTTCATTAATTCACTACCAAAAAGAATGTTTCTCTATTTCTGCTTTTTTTTAGTTCCACAAGGCAAGCCACAATGCATATTTTAGTAGAGGTTGGTTGATTGTGAAATAGTTCTCATAGATCAGAATTTGATTCCTGGTGTGGGCAGTTCAATGAATCATTTATTATATCATGCACAGGTGTTCATTAGGAAAGCATCAGACTCTAGTGGAAAGAACAGCTATTCTCTCAAGATCATTCAAGTGCAAAATTGCATTAGGGACAATGATAAGGGATAAACGGCCTTAAGTGCTATCTTTATGCCTGATGTTATAAGCAAAAGAAATAACCTTTATAGTCCCTATGTTTCAGGCAATAATGTATGGTCCTTTCAAAACTGATCCAAAATGATCAGCACTTTCAGAGAATATCAGAAACTGGGCAGATTTATACTGAGTTTTCAATACTGTTCCACAGTTTTTCTCTTTTCCTAGTTACCATTTTCTTCAAATTTTCAGAATTTCTATTTCTTCTCTACATCTCAAGTCTCTAATGTGGTAGCTCTATCTTCACTCTTGATATATGATGTAATTGCCTATTCCTTATAGAAAATTGAAAACAATGAAACAGTCACAATCTTAATCCTCAAATCTATAAATCTATTTTTACTTAGATATTCACTTCTTTGTTTAGAGACAAAACAACAAAATTTCCCTCCTCAGATACTATCCATTCCTTTTTTCCCCAGAATAATTTGTTATAAGGCCTTGTGTTTAAACATACTATCTCATTTCCTTATATCCCACTTGTTACACAACATATTGCAAACAGAAATCGAACTCCATCAACCCACTGAAAAAGCTTTATTTAAAGTCCAAAATGGTTCAGGAGCAGTGGCTCATGCCTGTAATGCCAGCACTTTGAGAGGTCAAGACAGCGAATCACTTGAGGTTAGGAGTTTGAGACCAGCCTGACCAACATGGTGAAAACCCGTCCCTACTAAAAATACAAAACAACAACAACAACAACAAAACTAGCCAGGCGTGATGGTGGGCACCTGTAACCCCAGCTACCTGAGAGGTTGAGGAAGGAGAATCACCTGAACCCAGGAGGCAGAGGTTGCAGTGAGACGAGATCGCACCACTGCACTCCAGCCTGGGTGAGAAAATGAGACTCCATCTCAAATACACACATGCATACATACATTCATACATACATAAAATAAAGTCCAGAATGGCCTCTATGACATTACATTGAGTAGGCACATGTGAAACTTCATCTTGCTTGACTCTCAACAATGCTAATATGCCTCACCTCTCTCTTCTGCACAAAGTATAAGCCTTCTGTTTTCCATGACACAGAACACTCCTGAGTTTTCTCTTATTTCTTATTTGCCATTTTTCTCCAATATTTGCTTCTTAAATGCTAGCTCATATCACTGCCTTTAGTTTTCTGCTTTCTTAAAACACAAGATCTCATTAAGAATCCCATCTACTTCCTTGGTGTTAAACTACCTGGTCAAGGTTATGTATAATAAAAATGGTAATGCCATTCAAGCCTGTGACCAAGATGAGAATATTATGGCATAATATTTAAATTGTTCGTAAGTGTTTGCAATTAGGTAATATAATCTCAGGATGTGCATCTTTTGTGGAGTGAGAAAGGAAAAACAATAGAAAAGAAATATGTGACTTGAAATCATCAAGAAATTATCCTCTGTAATATGAGATACGATGTGGAATTATAACGATGTGGTTTGTGTGTACATATTTATGTGTGTATATATGCATGTTTGTACATATATAATCACGTTATATGTGTATATATCATTTGTGTGTGTGTGTGTGTACTACAGCTTCCACCACATTTTCTATCTCCTTTATAAATTTATTCTACTTCACAGCATTTAGCACCATCTGATGTAAACATACATGATGAGAAAAGAAGAGATCCTTAGTCTAGGAAAATCAGGGACATTTTCATATTGAATATTTTAATCATTAACATTAAAGATATTCTTTTAAAGAAGTATATTTTTTGCAGCAAGTATCATCATACTCGAGCCTGTACCAAATGTTACAATACTTGAAAAAGAGAAGACAATAGATACAGACACATTTAGGATAGTCATATGGGTATCAACCATGGTAATTCAATACGTTAAAAGATAAAGAGAAGTGATGCTGACTTTTAGGTGTCTCTGTTCATGAACTACTGACACTTGACATGCTCCTCATCACTTCTATGCTAGAGATTCTTTCTATGCTATATTAGCTCTATTCTAATCATGGTTATTTTATAAACATTATAACCAAAGAGTTGTATTCAACTTCTAATATCTTAATTTGTTTCCCATTACTTTTGTCATAATTCTCTTATACATATTAAATAGGCTTGTTATCATATTCAAAATAGAATGTTCAATCTAAGCAAATGGTGCTGATGATTATGATGGAGTTTTGACAAGTTGATTTCTACTACCTAAATTTATTCAGCTAATTTGCAGAATTATGCTCTGTTTCCTATTAAGATGGTTAAACAGAAACTACTTTCCATACATTAAGACTTTATTCTGGATCATTCATTCTGTCTTAACTCAGTTTTCCTGGCTATAGTAAGACCCCATTCTCAGATAGTTCACCCCATGCTCAGTTTCATCATTAATAAACCTTAATAACTTCATTACTTCTATCAACTGGTTATTCTGTTTTTCTTACCAGATTTCAAAATGCTTCTACAGCTAATCAAGAATATTGTGTAAATGGATGGTCCCCTCTAACATTATGCATTGAGACTCCAGACTTCAATGAGACTTTTTTTTTTTAAAGAAAGAGAAAGAAAAGAAAAAAGAAAGAGAGAAGGAAAAAGAGAGAATGAAAGAAAGGGAAAAAGGAAAAGAAAAAGGAGAGAGAACGGGAATCTTGCTCTATTGCCCAGGCTAGAATTCAGTCTAAAGATGGGTATTGAAAAACTCTTTTACGCTAATAATTGTGTTATACAGTGGAGACAGGAAGGAATAAGGGAGGAAAATAACAGCCAACCAATATTTCATTTAACCTATGAAATGCTATGCAATTGCTGGGGAGTGATTTACTCCCAACCATGTGGTCAATTTTAGAATAGATGTGATATGTTACTGAAGAAAATGTATGTTTTGTGGATTTGGAGTAGAGAGTTCTGTAGATGTTTATTAAGTTTACTTATTCGAGGTCTAAGTTCAAGTCCCGGGTATCCTTGTTATCCTACTGTCTCATTCATCTGTCCAATATTGACAATGTAGTGTTAAAGTCTCCCACTATTATTGTGTGGGAGTCCAAGTCTCTTTGTAAGTCACCAAGAAGTTGCCCTATGTATCTGGGTGCTCCTATATTGGGTGCGCCTAGACCTAGGATCGTTAACTCTTACCATTACATTGATCCCTCTACCATGATGCAATGTCCTTCTTATCTCTTTCGGTTTCTATTACTTTAAAGTATTTCATCAGAGAGGAGAATTGCAACTCCTGCTTTTTTTTTCCTCTCTATTTGTTTGGCAAATCTTCCTCCATCCCTTTGTTTTGAGTCTCTGTATATCCTTGAATGTGAGATGGGTCTGGATGCAGCTTACCGATGGGTTTTTTGGAATGGCTGATATTGTTCCTTTCTGTATGTAGTGCTTCTTTCAGAAGCTCTCGTAAAGCAGGCCTGGTGGTAATGAAATCTCTGAGTACTTGCTTGTTCGTAAAAAAATTTATTTTTCCTTCACTTATGAAATTTAGCTTGGCTGCATATGAAATTCTGGGTTGAAAGTTCTTTTCTTTAAGGATGTTGAATATTGGCCCCCACTCTCTTCTGGCTTATAGGGTTTCTGCTGAGAGATCTGCTGTGAATCTGATAGGCTTCCCCTTGTGGGTAACCTGACCTTTCTCTCTGCCTGCCCTTAATATTTTCTCCTTCATTTCAGCCCTGGCGAATCTAATGATTATGTGCCTTGGGGTTGTTCTTTTTGAGGAATATCTTTGTGGTGTTCTCTGTATTACCTGGAGTTGAGTATTGTCCTGCCTTGCTAGGTTGGGAAAGTTTTCCTGGATAATATCCTGAAGAATATTTTCCAGCTTGGATTCGTTCTCTTCGTCACATTCAGGTACACCTATCAAACGTAGATTAGGTCTTTTCACATAGTCCCATATTTCTTGGAGACTTTGCTCATTCCTTTTTACCCTTTTTTCTCTAATCTTGTCTTCTCTTTTTATTTCGTTAAGTTGGTCTTCGACCTCTGAAATCCTTTCTTCTGCTTGATCAGTTCGACTGTTAAAACTTGTGCATACTTTGCGAAGTTCTCGTATTGTGTTTTTCAGCTCCATTAGTTCACTTATATTCTTCTCTAAATTATCCATTCTCGTTAACATTTTGTCAAACCTTTTTTCAAGGTTCTTAGTTTCCTTGCATTGGGCTAGAACATGTTCTTCTAGCTCACAGAAGTTTCTCATTATCCACCTTCTGAAGCCTAATTCTGTTGATTCCTCACATTCATTCTCAATCAGGCCTTGTTCAGTTGGTGATGAGGCACTGCCATCCTCTGTAGGAGGAAAGGCATTCTGATTTCAGGTGTTTTCAGCCTTTTTGCCCTGGTTTCTTCCCATCTTTGTGGATTTATCCACCTGTCGTCTGTGTAATTGCTGACTTTCAAATTAGGTCTCTGAGTGGACGTCCAGCTTGTTGGTGGTAAAGTTTTTTCTGTTTCTTAATTTTCCTTCGGCGGGCACCCCTCCCCACAGAGCTGGACCTTCCCGGGTTCAGCTGTACTTGCTGTGAAACTCTCAATCCTCAGCAGTTCCAATTGCTGTGGTTTTTTTTTTTGCTGTTGTTGGGGGGGGGACCAGCCTTTCCCTGCGGCGACCCACTACGCCAGCTGAAACACCGGCGTTAAGATTCGTGGCGCTTTTCTGCCCGGGAATCTCCCGGTCTGGTTCCCCGCTTCAGTCCGCTTTTCAATCAGCTGAACGGGAGACTCTGCCTTCCCGGAGCTCCAAACGCCAACCAAAAGGGCACTCAGTCCCGTATACTCCGGACTGAGAACCGCCGCCCCGGGACGCCTGCAGAACGGCCGCGCCGGCCAAAAGAGTCGCGCTGGTGACCCGTGGGGCTCCTCCACCAAGAATCTCTTGGTCCGCGGGCAATAAAAATTCGTCTGAAAATGTGGCATCCACTCACTCTCTGCGCTTTCAGTGGGAGCTACAATCCTCAGCTGCTGCTAATCGGCCATCTCGGATCTCTCTCGAGACTTTTTTTTTTTTGAGATGCAGTCTCAGTCTGCTGCCCAGACTGAAGTGCAATGCTGCCATCTCGGTTCACTGCAGCCTCTGCGTCCTGATTCTCCTGCCTCAGCCTCTGGAGTAGCTGGGACTACAGGTGCATACCACCCTGCCTGGCTAATGATTTTATTTTTTGTAGTGACAGTGTTTCATCATATTGCCCAGGCTGGTCTCAAACTCCTGACCTCAGATGATCCACCCACCTCGGCCTCCTAAAGTGCTGGGATTACAGGTGTGAGCCATATGCCTGGACTCAGTGAGATCATTGCTATGACATGGAAAGATTTTTATTTCCTTAATGAATGCTCCCACAGTAAACATCCTAAACTGTGTTACCTCAGTCTTCAGTTTTGTTATTTTTGCTACTTTTAATTTGAGTAGGCAATACCTCTTCATAATCCATTTTAAAATAACAAGATTATTCTACATAACTAGCTATTATTATGCTTTTACTTATTTCAACGTTTTTCATATTCCCTCTACTTTCAAAGAAAAAATTTAATCTAGCAAAATGTAAGATATGTAAAGAAACAGAGTACAAGTATTTAGGCATAGAAACCTACATTATTGAGGGGATCAGACAGAGTTAAGGACTCTAAAAGATGAATAGATTGCCAAAATAGGAGTCCCTGGTCATAAAGGTGAAACAGAATCCATGGAGACCATAAGTGGGAATATAATTCTATATGGCATGACCTGTTATGAATCTTCCCCCATTACTACTGTGACTTAATTGTTTTTCACACTACATGTTCCAGACCATTCCACTGCTAACCTTATTATTTAAGCATATGACACACTCCTGCAGCTCCTTTGCACTTTCTCTCTCTGCCTGGAGTGTGCTTCTGTAGATGTCATGGTTACTTTCTTATCTCCTTCCTCTCTTTGCTCAATTGTTTTCATGGTAGATGAGCACACCTTTCCTGATCACTGTGTGAAGGTAAAACTGCAACCTCTACCACGTCTTGTCATTCCTTTTGGAACGCATTCTACTTCACAACATTTAGCACTATCTTATGGAACATAGATATATTTCATTGTTTTTTTCTATTGCCTGTCACTTGGATGAAAGTTCTCAGAAAGTAAAAACTTCCCCAGTTCCTGTAACAATACATGGCCCACAATACTCATGCCATATTTAATGAATGAGTAAAATAAACCTGATATCCATGATACAAGGGCATGTTGAGAGTAAAAATGAGCATCCAGGGCACTTGCAGAAAATAATCTTATAGGGAAAAGGTCAAGAACTCAGTCATAGTAGGTAAGTGAAATTCTCAGTCTGAGAATTGATTCACAAGTAATAAGCTTTGACTCTGAGAGATTTACTTTCCTTTCCAGTCTGTATGGAAGTAGAGATGGTGGCATTATGCATTATTAGCTGTCACTGACTGTGGGTGAATTCATATACTTGCCAGAGCAGGGTGGAAAAATAGGATACAAGTGTGTGTTTATATCATTCAAGCATTAGCATCAGGAGCCCTGGCTCAAAATCCTTCATGAAATAATAAAATGTTGGACTAGGATTGTTGTTCCAAAACTCCTGCCATCCAAATCAATCTTTCTATTTTGCTATAGAATTCCAAACAAACAGTTTTCTTGATTTCAAATGGTGACATTTAGTACTTCCTGAGGAGCTATTTCTATTGTCTACTATTATTTCCTGTCTCTCCACAATAAACTTTACAGACATGAAAATTTTATACGTATTTTTTCAAAAACCATCCATATAAAACAGATGTAGGCTTTCTATCATTCTTGGCAGGGTAAGAAATGTAACTATCCACAGGGAGTATAAACAATTTCAGAAGTTAGGTTCAACTCAACTGATGATTCAAGCTACCAGTCACCTGCTACTCATCCACAGAGTTTCAGAGTTCTGGTTTGACAAGATGAGAATGATGAAAGGAAGATTGATTCTTGTAATTGTAGGGAAGTAAAAAAAAAAAAATACAATTTGTGCTTTGCATAAGTTTACCCAATTTACTGTGATTGTTTCTACTTTCATGTCTTTTCAATTGCATTGGAATTTAAGGATATTGTGCCAGATTCAAATCCATCAACTGGTGTTTTCCTTTGGTCGCAGATACCTTGCCAGGGAATACACATTACTTAGTTATTTAATTTTAAAAGGATTTTGTTGGAAAAGATTGTGTAGAGTTGTTAGGAAATCACATTCAGTGTTATATACCAAACATTAAATTTATAGCATAAAGTTGTATGAACAAAATCTCACTATAAGCAGGAGGCAGATGATGGTACTGACAAGCAATGTCGTAATGAAGACATTGTAATAGCTGATGTAAATGTGGCACTGTCGTTGTCAGCCTGTGTAGTTAAGCTGTAATTGCCGTCTAAACGCTCTCTTGATACTTTACAAATCTCTGCCATGATTTCCTGGAAAGAAATGTTCTATCATAAACACACAAAAGAGAGAGATGTATGACATTCTGTGATGTTACTGCTGAAAACTTCAGGACTTCATGCTCAGTATAAGATTGTCGACATATATCAAATGAAGATTTGATAAATGGAGATAGCCAAAATGAATGTTTTAGTAACCTGTTCCTCTTGACTGCATATACACTCTGAAATAAGCCAGAAGAGAAACAGCTATTCTTTGTCCTCATATTGTGGGATCAAATCCTTAAGACATCTCCTGCCTGTACACTATTATCCACAGTATTGTAGACGAGTCCATGACAATCAGCAAGTTTAGCAGCTGGAAAAAAATAACACCACGAGTCATGGCTTTGCGACACTGGCACAACACTGTTTTCAGAACTGGCCACAGAGGAATTTGAGGGATATATTGTGAATGTTATTGTCCACAAATTAAGTTCAGAAATGTTGCTTTGCTTTATGAGTTAAAAAAAAAACAAATAAACCTTACATTTAGCTACTCCACAAGTTTTAGTTTAGTGAGAAATACAAGGCATTTTCATCAATGTATTATAATAATTGCACTTCATAAAAACGTATTTGTACCATTTGTTTCTAATATCTAATATTATTGACACTAAAATGTACTCTACATTGTAATTATTACTGCCCTGCATGGTTCCATATTGAATGATACCTGTAATGTAACCACCTCTACTTCCCTAGGAAAATAATTTCAGGAGGAAAAAAACACATGAAAGAAATTATCAAGGACATAAGAACATAAAAAAAGAACCAATGAAATCCCAGGTACAACTGAGTACTCAAAGTGTAAAATTATGTCGATTATTCCCTAATATAACATGCCTATATTTTTCATGAACAATTTGTATTTTAATGAGAAGAGACATTATTTATAGCAGACATTAGACTAGAGTTGAATATGTCCTTTAAAAACTCTCAGTAGCTTCTTAATTTTGTGTGTGCTGCGTTATGCAGCTGGCTGTTTTTTCACTTTTTTTCCAATGTCTCTATTCTAGCATATTTGAAGACCTGAATTCAATTTTATATACTGTTTAATATTGCTTGTAAAATTTAGTATTTTAAGATTCAAATATGGTTTACAAAGAAAATAAAAAATAATGAAATATTATTCATCATTTAAAGATAATTTTAAAATCTCTGATTTTAAAATTTTAATAAATAAAAAGTAGGTATTAGTATAAAATAATTTTTATTTCTCTTGGAGTTAGCATCCGAAATTTCTTTTCTACTGAAGAAAATGGTTCTTCTCTTGTGATGTATTATGATTATTTGGGTTTTGGACAAAACTATAATCTGGGTAATTAGAAAGTTTAATGTTATTTAAAATTTTTCTTTTCTCCTTTAAGCCCTATGGTTAGTTCTTAGAAATAATCTGAGATTGCATATCCCCACTCCTGCAACAAGCATAGAAAGAATGGGATAAGAGAACTGCAGGCATCTAAATATTTTTATTTAATAATTTAGTACCATTTAATCTGTCTTTGCCTATTTAAAAATGTGAATAGATTTTTCATATTAGAAAACATCCATTTCCAAAACTCAGAATATTCTAAGAACCATTGAGCTTAAAGGAGAGAAGACAAATTATAAATAATATTAAACTTTCTAATTACCCAGATTATGGTTTTGTCTTTCCTAGGGCATTCCCTTTCCTTTGAGTAATAAGTTCTTGTTCTTAACTTATATCACCCAAAATGACCCTTAATTTTTATCAATACATCATCACTAGATATTTTAGCTTCTATTTTAAATTTTAAAATAACTTTGTAACTAGGATAAAAATGTATTACTTATTCTGACATATATTAAATATTAATATTTCTTTTTACTTTTTATTTTTCTGGGTATATAGTAGGTATATATATTTATGGAGTACATGAGATGTTTTGATGCAGGCATGCAATGCATAATAATCACACCATGGAGAATGGGGCATTCATCCCCTCAAGTGTTTATCCTTTGCATTACAAACTATCCAATTATATTCTTTTAGTTATTTTAATATGTATAATTAAGTTATTATTTGAATATAGTCGCCCTGTTGTGCGATCAAATACTAGGTCTAATTCATTCATTCTATTTTTATTGTACCCATTAACCATCCACATCTCCTCCCTGCTTCCCCATCCCCCCCACTGCCCTTCTTAGCCTCTGGTAACCATTCCTCAACTCTTTATGACCATGAGTTCATTTGTTTATTTTCAGATCCCACAAATAAGTGAGAACATGCAATGTTTGCCTTTCTGAGCATGGCTTTTATTACTTACCATAATGATCTCCAGTTCTTCCATGTTGTTGCAAATGACAAGATCTCATTCTTGTTTGTGGTTGACTACTACTCCATTGTGTGTACATACCACATTTGCTTTATCCATTTATCTGCTAATGGACACCTAGGTTGCTTCCAAATCTTGGTTATTGTGACCATCGATGCACCAAACATGAATATTCAGATATCCCTTCAATATACTGATTTCTTTCTTTTGAATATATACCCAGTGGTGGGATTCCTGGATCATATTGTAGCTTAATTTTTAGTTCTCTGAGGGACTTCCAGAATGTTCTCCATAATTGTACTGATTTGCATTCCCGTTAACAGTGGGTGAGAGTTCCCTTTTCTCTACATCTTCACTGACATGTTTATCACCTGACATTTGGATATAAGCCATTTTAACTGGGGTGAGGTAATAGCTCACTATAGTTTTGATTTCTGATAATCAATGATGTTCAGCAACTTTTCATATTCTAGTGATATGGTTAGCCTTTGTGTCCCTACCCGAATCTCATCTTGTACTGTAATTCCCATAATCCCTATATGTCAAGGGAGAGACTATGTAGAGGTAAGTTAATCATAGGGATGCTTTCCCCCATGATGTTTTCATGATAGTGAGTGAGTTCTCATGAGATCTGATGGTTTTATAAAATACTCTTCCCCCTTTGCTCAGCACTTCTCCTTCCTGCTGCCTTGTGAAGAGGGACTTACTTCCCCTTCACCTTTCACCATGATTATAAGTTTTCTGAGGCCTCCTCAATCATACTGCACCATAAGTCAATTAAACCCCTTTCCTTTATAAATTACTCATCTCTGGCAGTTCTTTATAGTAGTATGAAAATTGATTCATACAGCCATTGTGCTATTTGTATTTATTCTTTTGAGAAATTCCTATTCAAATATTTCACCCATTTTTTAATCATATGGTGAGGGTTTTTTCTTTTCCTATAGAGTTGTTGACTTTCTTATATTTCTTGTCATTTACCCTTGTAATATTGGTAGCTTGCAAATCTCTCATTCTATGGGTTATCTCTCCTCTTTATTGATTGTTTTCTTTGCTGTGCAGAAGTTTTTTAATTTGGTGTGATCCCATTTGTACATTTGTGCTTTGGTTGTCTGTGCTTGTGGTATATTGCTCAATGAAGTTTTGCCCAGACCAATGTCTTTGAGATTTTCACCAATGTTTTCTTGCAGTAGTTTCATAGACTGAGATGGTAGGTTTAAGTCTTTAATCCATTTTGATTTGAATTTTTGCATATTGTGAGAGAATAGGGGCCTAGTTTCACTCTTCTGCATATGGATATACAGTTTTTCCAATATCATTTATTATAGAGACTGTCTTTCCCCAGTGTATATTCTTAGTATCTTGGTCAAAAGTAAGTTTATTGTAGGTGTGTGGATTTGTTTTGTGGTTCTCTATTCTGTTCCACTGGCTTAGCTGTTTGTTTATTATGCCAGTAACATTATTTTTTAAAGTTAATTACAAATATATTATTTTCATTGTTTTTTGTTTTTTCTCTATGTAGACATTTTTATTGAAAGATTGGCTTCTTGCCACTTACTTTTTGTAACTTATTAAACATTTTTATTTCTAAATTTTTAAAAATAATTTTAATGTTTTTTTTAGATTCAGGGTATACATGTGTAGGTTAGTTACGTGGGTATGTTACATGATGCGGAGGCTTGGGATACCAATGATTCTATTACCCAGATAGTAAGCATAGTACCCAACAATTATTTTTCAGTCGTTGTCCCGCATCATTCCTCCCTGCTCTGTTAGTGCCCGGTGTCTATTGTTGCCATCTTTATATCCATCAGTACCCAGTGTTTAGCTTCTATTTACAAGTTAAAACGTAATACTTCATTTTCTGTTAGTCTTAATTTGCAGACACTTCTCAAAAGAAAACATACAGGTAACCAACAAATATAAGAAAAAGTACTCAACATCTCTAATCATCAGACAAATGCAAATTAAAACCACAATAATATCTTACGTCAGGAAGAATGATGATCATTAAAAAGTCAAAATCAACACAGATGCAGAGGATGCTGTCAAGAAAAGGAAATGCTTATACCCTGTTGGTGGGAATGTAAATTCACTCAGCCACTGTGGAAAGCCATCTGGAGATTTCTCAGAGAGGTAAAAACTGAGATACCATTCAACCCAGAAATCTCATTACTAGGTATATATCAAAAAAATAAATTGTTCTACCAAAAAAGACTCATTCAGTCATATGTTAATTGGAGCACTATTCACAATAGAAAATTCATGGAATCAATAGAAAATTTACGCCCATCAACATTGCAACAGTGGACTGAATAAAAAAAAAAAGCAATACATATACACTATGGAATACTACTCAGCCATATAAAAGAAGAAAATTATGCCATTCACAGCAACGTGAATGCAGTTGGAGCCCATTATCCTGAGCAAATTTCACTGCTTATTGATGATGCCCTTCAACCTATTCTTATTCCCACTTCTAAGTAGTAATTACTTTTCTGGTGCATATACTTTATTTTTAACTAAATCTTCTCTGTGCCTTGTAAAGAATATCATTGTTGGCATTCAAAACCTAGTGAACTATACATAATTAACCTGTGGCTTAACTAATTTCTTTAAGAAATCACACTAATAACCCACATACTTATGTTTTTATTAATGCATTATTTCTAGAGGAAAAAAAATACTGCTAACATGGCATTAGAAAGAGAGTAAAAACAGTATTTTCTCAAAAAGGGCTACCATTTTAGAATAAACATAGTAAAAACTTACTTATAAACTTTTTACATACTTTTTATTATGAGACAACTCAAAAATCTAATAGATAACGGACTATCTTTTATCCATCTTATAAGCTGACCTCTTGAAAAGTTTGGCTCTTTATAGCTAGGATAATTTGTATTATACTGAGGTATCAAAATAAGATACATGTTCCTTCTATTGGGTCTTGCCTTATTCGGTAATACTGTTCAGCTTTGAATTATTTGGAGGTCACATAATAGAGCCCAATATTTTGAAATAACATCTTGGCTTTATTCTGATAAGCATTTAAAATGTTTGACTTATTGTTACACTTGTACCTTGATTGGGCTTGAAGAAGAATTTTCTCTTTTTCCACGAAAGCCAAGTTTCAGAGAGAAAAATATAGAGACATTCAGTTGCAGTGAAATGTGTCTTATTTTCTGTAACTTTAAACTACATATTGAATGAATTAAACAATGTTTTCATTGTCATTTTGTCTCATTAGCAAATATTAACATCCTCAAGTCTGTCACTGTATTGTCATCTATGTAAAAATCCCAAAAAGTTCTCATAATCATTTGAAATACATCTATAGTATAATGTTAAATTCTATGTCTGAGACCATGTCTGTTTTTTTGCTTCTTAAATTTAGTTTCTTACACATAACCTAACACTTAAAAGATTCTCAAAACATATTTCCTGGAACCAAAAAAAATGCTTTTAATTTGTACAACATTTACTGGGAAAAAATGTACTAAAAATTTTATTTTGTCTGTCATTTTATTGGAGAATATTCATTGTCCTTAAGATATAATACAGTTTTCAAGTTTCTACAATGACTTTGTAATATTTTTACATGTGTAAAATGATATCTCTAAAAATTTAATACAGTGAAGAAATATACTTTATAAGAGCTAAATTATAATATCATTACATAAACTGCAGATGACATATAGTCAAATATACTCTTGAAAAAATTTAAGTGGCCTCTAAAATGCTGTATTCATAAATACAATTCCATTATGCTTCCTAAGCAGTTTTCTGTCCTTCTAGCATTAGAACAGATTGTTGTTTATTTGTTTGAACATCACATGTAGATATTTCTGTTTCTTTAAAGACATATTTTAAATAAGTGTATATAGTTTAACAACAGAATCATATATAGTGATAAGCACATAGAACATGAAAGCATCTGAAAAAAAATTGCAGAACCAAATTGCTCATCTGTATTCACTGAGGCACATATGTTTCTTGATAAAATGAGAAGTGGAGAAATCTGAATTATGTAAAATTATGTCTCTCTCCTTTGCCTTTTCAAATTTACATAACATAATCAAACTCTTCATAATTTAGTAATGAATAACATAATACTTTATTGCATATGCAATGTATTGTGTGCATAAAATCAATATTAGGTATAAAAAGTCCATAGCAATAGGCTAGAAAACGTGTTACAGCAGTGATTATCTCATAGCAAAAAAATATGACAACATTTTTTGCCTCTGACTCCTGGATTTCTAAATTTCCTAGAAGCAATGCAGATTGCTTTTTATAACATTTAATTCTAATATTTAATGAAAAATTAAAAAATATTCTGTATACATTCTTATTTTAAAAGTATTTCTTATGATTTTTCATGGAGTTTAGGAACATTAAACATGTACTTAAAATATACTCTCCATTGCTTTTTTAGAAAATCTTGAAATTTTACAAGCAGAGCCATTCCAGAGAGGGTGAAAATTAAAACTGAAGATAAAAAAGTATTTTTGAAATTGGGTCATTGAAGAACATGGGGTAGAAAATACTAGAAAGGCAAAGGCAGTCAAGGTTTGAAAGCAGAATAAGTATAATATTAGTATGATTTGGTATAGAAAGAAGCAGAAGAATTACTCCAATTATTCAAAGCACTCTTGTAAACAAGAAACACAGTTGTGTTTAACTGAAGACAGGTTAGCTGTAACAACCTCAAATATCAAACATGGACATGCAGTTAATGGGGAGTCATCAAGGTTTCTGAAAAGTCAATGATATGATAAATGGTAGTTTTGGGGATTACTCTGATTCATGAAATGTAAAATAAATTGTATTCTGATATTTTTGACATTTAAACCTGCTGAACAAAGATTGCAGCCACACAATCTTATGATGTATCGTACTAATAAAATTTATGTCATATTTTATATTCACAAACTAAAAACAGAATCTGAAATTGAAGCTAATAACATCAGCATAGCATATGTGATTAGTCATGTGTAGAAGCTTCCTGCCACTAGAAACAGTATGTAAATGTAACTGGTGTAACTGAAGCAATTTCCAAATCTCCTTCACACAACTAAACTTAAATCACATTGAGAAGACTAAAGAGGTAATGCAAGATAAGATTTGTCTTACAGGTGCAACAAAAACCTATGGCAAAAGACAAGTAAGCATAAAGATAACGAATATAGAGCTAAACAATGATTTTTTTTTTCTGTGTGTGTGTGCATCATTGACCAGAAAATGATTTTATGTTTAGTAATGGATTATGTAACACTAACCAATCACAATAATAAAGGTTGATGAATAATCTGTTAGTACTTGGCAGCAATCTTCACTATAATAATAAAGGTTTCTTGGATTCCCAACCTACCTTCACCTAGGTCTCTGGTCGTTTTAGTGAGTTTGTCTGTCAGTAAGAATTGTTCAATGAAAATAAAGTTCCCCAGTTATCTTGTATCGTTTAGTGGTTAGGTAAACACTTTGAAGTGTTTCATACACATGCACAACCTAAGTGAGGGCTACAAAGATTAAAAAAAAAAAAAACACCATCTGTACCTTAAGGAGCCCATTGAGAGTGACAAACATACAAACAGTAGTTTCAATGTAACGTGATAATTACGTTCAATGTAACGTAAAATGATTGAAGCAGGTAGAAAGTTAAGTAGTAATTGGTAGGCTTGAATAGTCAAAAGAAGAGAAGTATCTTCTCACAAGATATTTCTTATAAGAAGTTACAATAAGAGAAGTAATGTAAGATTGGTCTTTAGGAATAAGAAAGCTTTAGTATGCTATGAAAGTTAAAATTGGCATTATACACAGAAAGAGTAATTTTTAAAAAGACTTTAAGGTACATAATGAATGGAATAAACAAAGACAGCTCAGCAGAACTGAACTGTAAAATGTAAGTTTACGCAAGGTGACAGATAGGGATGGGTTACTCAATGCCAGTCTTTGAAAAGATGACATTTTTCTTTCTTCTAACTGTATGAAATTGAAGCTTGGCATCTAGTAGTTTTAGCACCTGCCTGTCCAATTAAATTGATTCATTTTCTTGTATTTGGCAAAATCTTACCATATTCTACCATTTTTCAGCCAGCCACTCAGATTCTGATGCAATTAGACAACAAAGCAGAGCTTGACAATCATTGGTGTTTGATGGATATTTGGCAGACCTTAGCTTATATAAAATAATTACAAAACAAACTGAGAAGGAATTGTGTTTAATGCTTGAATATATTTTATTTATATATATATATAATTTGATCACATATTTGGTCTCTACAATACTAAGATTAGAAATATGGAGAAATTTATTAAAAATCAGGTAGCCAAAAGCATGGAAGAAAGGAGTTGGGGAGAAAGGGAAACTGACAATTGTCTGGTATGGAGGGAAGAGGAAGGAAAGAAAGTGGCATCATTTTTGTACATTATTTCATTGTATCTAAATTAAAGCAAATGTTAAGAAAGCCAATAATGCAAGTGTACAGACTGTAGTACCAACACTGATTTAACGGGAAAGAGAAGTGTACTCTATTTTGCTGCATAATGTTAAGCACGCAAAAAAATAAGAGTCATTCTCCAAGAAGTGTGACTTTGATACTAAGTTCTTTTATCTCATACTTAATTGAAAATAAAAGGTCTAAAAAGTACTCAGGTTGAACACAAAGTCCGCTGCTATTGGTAACATCTTCAGGAACTTTATTAAGTGAAGAGACGGAGTGGCAGTGATAGAGTCGATGGCTCTTTGCTTCTGACAGGGCACCTGATTATGTATTATACAAAATGATCTTGAATATATATTATTAAGAAATCTGTTAAAAATTAAGTTAAACTCAGATTCGTGTTCTTAAGAGGCACAACATTTACTACGGCCACAAGATAAAAAAATGTTTAAGTAACAAAAATGTATATTAACTGCAAACATTTTTATATAAGCAAAACAACATATATATTTATGTCAATAACTCATATGCCCAAAAATATTTTTAAAAGAGATTGAAATAATTTTCTGCATAACAAATGTTACCACTGTATTCTAAAATAATACATATTATGGACAAATGGAATCTAATTAAACTAAAGAGCTTCTCCACAACAAAAGATGTGAATAGACAACCTAAAGAATGAGAGAAAAATTTTGCCCTCTATCCATCTGGCAAAGGTCTAATATCCAGAATCTACAAGAAACTTAAACACGTTTACAAGAAAAAAAGACAACACATTAAAAAGTAGGCAAAGGACATGAACAGACACTTCTCAAAAGAAGACATTTATGTGGCCAACAAACATAAGAAAAAAAGCTCAACATCACTGATCATTAGAGAAATGCAAATCGGAACCACCATGAGGTATCATTTCATGCCAGTTAGAAGGGCAATTATTAAAAAGTCAAGAAACAACGCATGCTGGTGAAGCTGTGGAGAATAAGAACTCTTTTACATTGTTGGTGGAAATGTAAATTAGTCAATCGTTATGAATGACAGTATGTAAATTTTTCCTAGATCTAGAACCAGAAGTACCATTTGACCCAGCAATTCCGTTACTGGGTATACCCAAAATAATATAAATCATTCTATTACAAAGATACATGTATGCACATATGTTCACTGCAGCACTATTCACAAACATGGAATCAACCCAAATGTCCATCAATGATAGACTGGATAAAGAAAATGTGATACATATATGACATTGAATATTATGCAGCCATAAAAAGGAGCAAGATCATGTTGTTTGCAGTGACATGGATGGAGCTGGAAACCAGTGTCTTCAGCAAACTAACACAGGAACAGAAACCAACACCACATTTTCTCACTTACAAGTGGGAGTTGAACAATGAGAACACATGGACAAAGGGAGGGAAACAACACACAGTGGAGCTTGTTGGGAGGAGGGAAGAGGGAAAGCATCAGGATAAATAGTTAATGCATGTGGAGTTCACCTAAGTGATGGGTTGACAGGTGCAGCAAACCACCATGGCACACCTTTACCTACGGAACAAGCCTGCACGTCTTGCACATGCATCCTGGATTTTAAAATAAAATAAAATATTTTTTAAAAAGTATTCTTTGTTCTCAGAGAGTGGTAAATTTTAAAACATACAAAACATAATTAGATAAAGGTACTGCTGAAATCAGAGACTTAATTGCTAATAAAAACATTTCAGAAAACCCAGTGTGATTATTCTTAATAATAGTGGACATTTTAGTATGTCTTTTGATTTTTTTCCTCTGGAAATACACTAAAATACAAAATCTGAAGATGTTTGGTATCTTGTTGTTTAAATATATCAAGTATTGTCAGCTGTCCGAAAATATTTTACCAGCTTACTCGCCCATCAGTGACTTATAAGTTAGTATGTGGATCCATATCCTCTCCCACAACCTCTAATATAACCTCTGTACTTTGTCAATTAAATAGATGTAGGTTTTATAGTTTGTTGTTAGATTATTAAAATACAATAAGTAGAATAACATCTCACACTGGGGTCTGTGAGCATCTCACACCGGGGTCTGTCGGGGGGAAAAAGGGAAGGGACAGCGGGGGGTGGGGAGTTGGGGAGAGAGAGCATGGAGAGAAATACCAGATATAGGTGATGAGGAGGAAGGCAGCAAATCACACTGCCATGTGTGTACCTATGCAACAATCTTGCATGTTCTTCACATGTACCCCAAAACCTAAAATGCAATAATATATATATATATTATATATATATTATATATATATTTAACAATTCATAATTTAACAATATATTTAACTATATATATATATATTATATATATAATATATATATAATATATATATATTATATATATAATATATATATAATATATATATTATATATATAATATATATATAATATATATATATTATATATATAATATATAAAGAATAACAAGGTAAATGAAAGCAAGGCATCCATAGACACATGTTTAGAGTTTGTCCTAACCCCAGAATTAAAATTAATCCCGATTGTGCCTCTGCTGTCCAATAAAATAATTCCTTAAGAATACAGAGATTAATCAGGGAGCAGTAGCCCACGCTTGTAATCCCAGAACTTTGGGAGGCCGAGGCAGGCAGATCATGAGGTCAAAAGATAGAAACCATCCTGACCAACATGGTGAAACCCCATCTCTACCAAAAAATAAAATAAAATAAAAAATTAAGAAAAAATAAAAATTAGCTGGGTGTGGTGGCACACACATGTAGTCCTAGCTACTAGGGAGGCTGAGGCAGGAGAATCGCTTGAACTCAGGAGGCGGAGGTTGCAGTGAGTCGAAATTACACCACTGCACAGAAGTCTGGCAACAGAGCAAGACTCCGTTAAAAAAAAAAAAAAAAAGGAATACGGAGATCAGATATTCATTTGAGCAACCATTTGGAATTAGAACCATATTCCAATTCCAATACAGTTTTCACCTACTCATGCTAACAAAATTACTCTTATCAAAGCACAAACAGTATCCATATTGTTAAATTATGAATAGAAACACATTTTTTAGCTCTTAATTTACATGTCAGCAGCATTTGACACAGTTGATCTTTCTCTCCTTCTTGAAAAACTTCCTTGGTAGAATTTCAGAACATCACACTTAACCTACTTTTCCTTCAGCATTTTTCAGTGTTAAAGAACCCCTAGAGTCAAGACTTTGACACATATCTTTCCTATATTTGCTTATTTACTAAGTTTTGCATCTTTTTTTCCCCTGTATTTAATATTACAACTGAACACTAAACGCTACACCCAACATTGTCTGACTTCTCCACTTGGATGTCTGCTAGGAATATCAGAATTAATATGCAAAAAATGAGTACTGATACTCCCCAAACTTGCTCTTCCCTGTTGTGTTTAATGGCAAATATCATTTCATAGTTTCTCAGTTCAATATTATTGGTGTCTTCTTTTAATTCTCTGTATCCGTGGCTCTGCCGCTGCTACTCTGTCGCTGATTCTCATTCAGGCTCTCTTTCTCATACACATACACATTTTCAGATCTGACACATACGAAAATCCTGTTACCTTTACCTTTAATGTACAGTAATTCCAAATGGTACTTTTGAATTCACTTTCTCACTCTTACCAGTACTACTTCCCTCACAAAGCCAAGGCTCTACTGCAGAGACTTCTTGGGGAACTATCAATAATTTTTATAAATTCTTATTTCAGGAAACTTCAAAATTATAGGATAGCCATATTCTATCCTAATTTAAGTTTCTGCCATTGCCCTTTATTCAATCCTATCTCAGCACAGCAACCACAGTATGTAATTAAAAGTCTAAGCCATATTATGATATACCTGTTTTAAAGTCCCTACTTTGATTACTATTTTTTCTCCCTCGTTAGGTTTTAAGCTTAATGAAGACAGGAAACTTTATGCGTGCTTTCACTGATCTCTCCATAATATGAAGAAGTTCGCTTGATGCAAGGTAAGTGATCAGTAAATATTTTCAAATAACTGGATCATAAATAACAGTTTTCTTTCTTTAAGTGCATATTTAGACTTTTAAAAATAGTCTTTTAATCAAGAAAATACATTGGTCTAGAAGATTCTATTTAATTTGATTTCATTATTGCTTGATTACATTATCTCTGTTCCTATAAATTTTGGCTCATTATTTGATGTACTCTGTGACTTCATAACTTGTTCAACTGTGTACCATTCTATAAGGTTTATAATTTCTGTCATTTAAAACCAGAATAATTTCAAATTCAAAATGAATTCCTTAGAGAAGTAAATTTTAAGATACAATCCCCTATATGTTTGTATCATTTATATCTATACCTATACTTACATAGGTTTATGAATATGTATGTGATTCTGATATATAAATGCTTCCCTCAAACAAGCATTCTTCTATTTATAATTAAATTTGTTGTATATTAGTTTGATATTTTTATGTGTGACATTAAACTACACAAGTATGTAAAATTTTAAAAAATAAATAAAACTTTCATTATATAAAAATTTATTTAAAATTTTTTAGATTAAAAAATTGAGTCAACTGCTAAAGTATTTGCTTTCAAACTAAATAATAAAAGGTTAAGATAACATCCTCATTACTTTAAAAATTTTGCTTTTTATTATGTCAAATAAAATTTATGTCACAATATTTTATTGAGGGCCTACATTTTCTGATATATGGGTTTCATTGGCATGTAAATAGTAAAAGATTATTGATGTTAATATCACATGAGCCAATTCAGCAGAGAAGCAAATGCAAAAGCATTCTTCTGGGTCTTGTAAACTTTATAGGAACACACAAACACTGACATGATGGTGACAGACACAGATGTCAATATTATTTGGAAAATGGTTTGCATTTATAGTATTGTTAACAAGCTATCCAGGTGTTGGTGGTCTTAGACATTATTTCCCAGAAGGGTCCACATCTTTTCATGTGAAAAATAAGTAACAGAGCAAGAGTAAAGAGAAAGCACTATCTTTATTCCTAGAGAACTGAACTAGAAAATATGAAGCAGACTAGAGAATGATTGTCCACGTATCAGTTTTCACTGCAGAAGCAATCTCATAATTCCTGTTGTATATTTTTTACTATAATGATAAATGATTGGTTTGAGTTCAATAAATATAGATTATTTATTTTTCTCTTTTATTGGGTTGTAGAAATTGTCTCCATCTAAAATTTTACTGTTTTGTTTTTCACCTTTATTGTTCTAATAGGAATTTGTTTTCTACAAACAAAAGAATTTTAGTGCAGTAATGTAGACATGTTCGAGGTTTATCTGATCGATCAAACATATATATAAAAGCAGAAGAAAGGAAATGTGCAATCAATGTCATGCAACAAGGATACCGATAGGGTCACATTGACATATTTTACGTCCAGTTTGTGAGCAAAGATGCCAGTAAATTCTGACAGGAAGCAGCAGTACTTTTGCTAAATTGCTATAATAAATCATTAAGCTCTTTTAAAAGCTGGGAGGTGTCATGGGAGGAGAGATGTATAATACAGAATTTTATAACTCGTGAAAATTAGCTATAAGTTAGGGTCTGACAGGAACAGCAAGAGCAAGATGTAGCTTTTTTCAAACTGTACTTAAATGTTATGTAATCTTCATTTATAGATTCTTTAAAATGGTATTTAGTTTGTTAGCCTATATGCTAATGAAGGATATCCATAGATATCCAAAATAATGTTATGTAAGGTGGTCTATTTTAATAGATATGTTTTCTTTTATTCTTTCTCTGTTTGTTTCAAGGATATCTCTGAGTAATGAAATCGACAAGTAAATGATATCAATATTCTAATATTTAAAACTTAAAATGAGTATCGCTTTAAAAGCTAGACTATAACATTTTGTCTTTCTCTATATAATAGAGACCCTTGAAAGGACTGTCTAATGTTTCCATACGTACTTGAATGTTGGTTTAAAAAGTAAAGACTAATAGGTCACAACACATACTTTATTAATCATATGTATTATGCCTGACGGAAGGGATGCATCTGGTTAATTCACTTTGCGTGAGTGATTAACTTACCACATGTCATGAATAATAGAATTTAAAAATATGATATTCATAGAGAAGGAAAGTAGTACTAAGGACATTAACTGACTTTCCTAATATCAGACTATTGTACACTCAGAGCAGGAGGCAGAATTTTTAGCATGATGCCCATTTTCAACTAAGTATCTCATTCTGAAATTGAATGACAGTTTGAGTAATTTAAATAATAGTTTTTAAGTTCTATAATTTTCATATGATCTTTAATAATTTAAAAGGCAATGATATTATTTTTTTTATCTTCTAAAGTAGTTCATTAAAGATTTTCCCTTTTTTACTTCATATTAATTGAAAGCACAGTACATGAATACAATTTATTGGTAAAAATAAAAACATTATGACTATTTCAAAGTTCATGTTGTAATTGACTAAAAAAGGGGCAGTGGGAAAAGAGGATGTTGAAACAGTCTACATAACTTTTAGATGACATTTTGTCTAAAGGTGGAATTGGGCACAAACAAGAAAAGAATCTGGAGCCAAGATAGATTTGTTTCTTTACAGAATCGGAGAGATTAAACAGTACACATTTAAAGTGTAATAAGTTTCCATGTAAGTATGTACTGCATTAAGGCACCGCCACAATCAAGAAAATGAACCTATTTCTTGCCTTAAGCCTATCCTCATGTACTTTTGTAATCCCTTCCTCTTACTTTTTCCCACATCCCCAGATACTCCCCTGCTTTCTGTCAATACAAATTTGTATTTCCTGTAATTTTATAAAGTTATATCATATATACCCTTTTGTCTTACTTATTTCACTCAGTATAATTACTTGTTTTGCTGAGTGTATATTTTTCCTCAGTTCAGTCTTAGAAGAGATCCCAGCTCTATATAACAGCTTGATTGCAGCTTAGCGGGAAGCTCTGTAGCAGAGGGTCCAGCTTAGATATTCCTAGATTCCTGACCAACAAAGACCATGAGCTGCTAAAGGTGTGTTGTTTAAGCTGCCAGGTGTGTCTTAATATTGCTGTGCAGCAACAGATAACTACTATATTATTCCTACATAATCTTTGGTGAAATATCTCTTCACATTTTTTTCTGCTTTTTGATTGGGTTATTCTCTTTTCTGTGTGCGTTGACAATGCTTTATACATTCCGGATAAAAGCCCTTAGAGATACCTTTTGCAAATATTTTCTCTATGGCTTGTCTGTTCATTATACTAACAGTGTCTTTCAAAGAAAACATTTTTAACTCTGATGAAGTCTAGTTTATCCACTTTTATTTTATGAATTATGTTTTTGGCACTAGACTGATTATTAACCAGCAGTACACGACACAAATATTTAGGATACAATTTCAAGACATTAATTTTCAGAATTCTGTATACTCATTGAATCCAAATCTGGCTACACAGATTTTATGTGTATCTGTGCATTAAAAGTGAAATATTTGTTGTTGCCATTGTTTTTGTTTGAATAAAATAGAGGACTGTACTAAATGATATAACTTTTTGCCATCATGTATTTTATTTAAATTTAGGCAAAAATATTAATTGCAGATAAGGTTCTGTAGGTACAAAAATATTTAGTTTCTGATTTTGACTAGGAAATGGGTTGACAATATGTAAATTTATGGAAAAATATTTTATGGAAAATATTTAGAAATAGTTGAGGAAAATTTATCTTTGGTAGAATCTAATACCAGGAATCTAGTCTATAGATAATGTGATATAGATAATTAGAAATAAATTTTATTATAATATAGTTTAAATAAGATCATTTGTTTTATATTTAAATATCAACATGTAAAATTTCCTTTCTTGATTAGTTTTGTTACAGACAAGTAATGCCATGTTTCTCACAATCAGATATGGTTCATGAATCTGATTTATTAAATGAAGTTTTAAAATAGTTGATATTGATAGTTAAAATTATAATGTGGAATTAATAGTTATGTTTAGAAAATAATCTATTTCCAAATGCTCTAATTATTTATTTAAAATTATTTGTAAAAACAATACTTCATCATTACATGTGCTTTCCTCAAAATAGTATAAAAATTTAGAAGTTGCTTTTATATAATTATAGGTAATATTTGATATGTCATATGTAAGAGTTTATATGACCAAAGTTGTGTTTAAGTTTTTAGCTCTGTAATGGGCAAATGTTTAGACAAGACTCTAAACAAACCGTAAATAAACTGTAATGTTTCGTTCTATTAAAAAGTAGGTATTTAAATCTTGAAGGTCAAGCGTAATGCTTGCTAACTGCATTGCTATTATTCTTTATTCTTACATTGTTGATCTCTGTAGTGTGAAACTCTTCTACTCTACCCATAGCTAAGCACACAGAGTGGCAATGGCATTACAGAGCAGCCCATCTTCAGCTTGGAGGTAGCCTGGTCATTTTCTCATAAAGATGTGATTACAAAATCACTTTGAATACAGAGTGATTATCAAAAACAGAACTAGAGCAGAAAGGAGTTCTCAGACAGAGAATGAAGTAGGTAATACAATGTTGTAGGTGAACAGAAAAAATTACCTAAAGCCATAACTTACCATCATCCAAGAAATAAATAGAGGTGCATAGGGAACTTTGAAGACACTGGGGACTGTGTCTTCGAATAGAAGAAATAGATAGAGGTACAAAGGAAACTATGAAGACACTGGGGCTGTGTGGAATATTAAGGGAGGCAACTACTGAACTTCAACTTCTGATTTGAAGGTTTGCTAGAGACACTTTTTTTTTTTTTCAGTAACCCTCAACTACCTGAAAAACACCAGTGTGTTTTATGGCTGTCAAAGTAGTGATTCAGTTTAAGTGAGAAAATTTTCTGTTCTTTTACTTTCTTGTAAAGTTACAGAAACTAAAAATTAGACTCACTGGAGATGTGTCTGTTCATTCCAATCTCTTAAGTTTTTCAAATAATTTAGCTAGCCACTTTGTTAATTGTCATTAGAAAGATCATGAAAGTTTTGCTATTTAGGACCCTTGTCATGTCAAATTTAGACAAAATGCAGGCTACAGCAATGGCTGTGATACCAGGCCATTAAATTAATCATAATTTCCAAGATCAGCAGACTAGGCTTCTTACTCTTACTGCCTAAGGAGGTCTGTGACCACGTAGATTGCTTCACAACATACTGCATGACTGCCTAAACGAAACCAGAAGCCATCCAGTGCTGACACCCCACTGCTTTTGTGTTTTATAGTTGTTTTGTAATTCAAGCAAAGCATATTCAAAATGAGTTGTTTTTAATTTATGGATTGGGAGATGTGTCTTTTAACTGGGAAATAGGAGCTTTGAAAAAGCGGGAAGCAACTTGCATTTATAATGCTTTTACAACAACATGAACACAGCAGCTCCTTTGAGCTATTGCTTTTTGCTAACCTCTTTGTACTCCGTGCCAAGGGCTTTATCAACATTGTCTTATTTAATCTGCACAAACATCTTTGAAGTTAAGCATTATTACTGATATTTTACAGATGATGAATCTGAAACTTAGACAGTTAAATAGTGTGTTCAGTGTAAAACAATTATTAAATGGCAGGACTGTCAGTGAACCTAGACTGGTCTGACCTCTAAGCTCATGCTCTTAACCAGCTCATTATCCTGACTTCATGCTTTGTAAAGCATGATATGGTATGATGTATGCATTACTTCAGTTGGCTAATTCAATATTAAATGAAATAGACCTTCCTAGTGTTATCATCATTTTATAGATAATAAAATCAACATATAAGGATTACACTAAACACAAGATTATTTATCAAACTGTATCAAAGAGTTTAAGGAAAACTTTTACTGTGGTGGTGTCATTAATTTTTTATAATGTTTTGCATATTGTCTACTTTGATTTATTTAAAGATAAAAAATGAGCTATAAAAGTTTTGAGAGATGAAGTGGTAGACCCCGTGCTTAGAAATTGACTAGTCCAGAAGAATAAATAGAGGTAAAAAGAGAAGTAAATAGAGGTACAAAGGAGAATGGGGGTAATTATGAAGCTCCTGTGAATTGTTTGATCAATCTAGTTACCAGTGATATTGGTCTAGATGCCCCTTGTTCAGGATAGTAGCTACTAGCCACCTATGACTACTTCATTTAAATTTAAATTAATTACAGTGATATAAAAATTAAAATTTAGTTAGTCACACTAGATACATTTCAAGTTCTCAAAAGCCACATGTGGGCAGTAGTTACCATATTTCATAGCATAGATACACATTTCCAGGCTCAGAAAAAAAGTCTTATTGGAGAGTTTTAGTCTAGACACTTACATACAGAAATGCCAAATTGGGTTAAGATTCTGTCAAAAGCTAATCTTCTTACTTGCTGGTAGATAAATACACATCATCAATGCCCTGCTGATATGAAAATGGAGAATCAAATGTGTGCTCCTGGTGTACAGTAAATAAACAGCTGAATCGCTGACTACAAACATATAAATCTAAATTCTTGTATTTGGTGATTTGGGCCTGAAATGTAGCCTAAGTTTGGTTAAACATGGAAAACACACTTCTATTTCTAATCTGCTTATTAAAGATGCTTGAGTTATAGCATTACATATATTATGCAAAATCTGTATTTCTGAAGTGTTCAACTATAGCTTTTTATATATCACAAAATGTGTGTAGTATGAGGATCAACTATGAAATGACTATTAGTATTTTTTGCAGATTATTAAGTGTGTTTGTATTAAAATATAAGGAGGAAATTATAATTGAAATGTTCCTCCAAAATATTATAATTAGCTAGGAAATTTAAAGAAACAACTCTGGAGATGGAAACCAAAAGTAAGCAGTAAATGTTATGGAATGAAATTTGTTACCCTCAAAACTCATAGGTCGAAGCCCTAAATTTCAATGTGATGGTATTTGGAGGCAAGGCTTTTGGAGGTAATTAGTTTTAGATGATGTCATGATGGTGGGGTTCTTCTTATAGCATTATTACCCTGATAAGAAGAAACCAGAGAGCTTGCTCGCTCTCTCTCCTCCACATGAGGACACAGAAAGAAATCAGTGGTCTGCAAGGCAAGAAGAGGACCTTATCAGAAATCAAAGCAGCCAGTACCTTGATCATGGGCTTCCCAGCCTCCAGTACTGTGAGAAATAAAAGTACCCAGTTTATAATATTTTCTTATAACTGCCTGAGCAGACTAATACAGCATGTAAATATTATATAATGCCAATCAACAAAATCAACGATGTGGTTAAATAACAGATAACTAAGAAATTGGGGATCCTCATGTCCTAAAGTTTTAAGGTGCAAATTTTCATTAGTCCAAAGGCAGTTAGAAAAATATAAAAGCAATTATTTAAATGTGTTTATTGTTTCTCAAGCACAAAGTGTAAAATAATGTCTAACCAATGTATCATTTAATCTTCATAAGAGTAGTTTTATTCTCATCTATAATAAACAAATGAATACATAATTTCACAACTAGAGCTTAGGAAAAATTCCCAGCATTCCAGTTAATAATTAGTTGACCTAGAATCAGGAAAATAGATTCTTAACCTAAATATAGGATAAACTATCAAACTATATTTAATCAAAAAAATACATTTAAAAACTGTAGAGAGAGAAAGAATTTTGCTAAGTAAGCTTATAACTCAGCAATAACTAAACTAACTCATACAAAGTTATTTCCAGTATTAATAAACATGGAGAAATAATTAGCTAAAAGAATGCCTGATAAATGAATTAAAAATATGGTCCTTTTCAAATATTGAATAAATATTTAGCTAAACTAATGAAGTAAAAATAAAACTAATACAACTCAAGATATCAGAAACAAGAATAGATATATAAAAAGAGATACAGATAAAATTTTAAAATCACAATGTGATTTATTTTGGATTTTAAGTAAATTGAAAAACATGAATAATGGATCGTGCAAAAACACAAACCAAAAAACTGCCACATTATAACAGAAGTGATACCAAAATTGTAAAGGAGTCTTCCCACTTCAGCAGAAAAGTTGTTTACCAGAGAGAATCAAAGTGATTTTTTTTTTACCTCAAGGAAAAGCTCATTTAAAAACAATTTTATCTGTTCTAGGAAAGTTTCCAAAATATTAAGTCAGCATCAAACTAACATCAAAATTTGTCAAAAAAGCATAATAAAATAAACTACTTCAAAATATAATTCACCCACGTATCAATAAAATACAAATAAAATATTTACAAATATAATGCCATAACACAAAAATAGTAAAAACAAAACAAAGCAATGTAATTTATTAGAGCATGTGAAAATAAATAAAAAACATTATTATAATATATGGCTTTTGAAAAGACAGTAGAGAAAAATTTACTTCAATTCCTATATTAAAAAATTCAAGACTCTTAATAATGAATGAATGAATGGATCTATCTCTCACATGATATATGTGATATATATTTCACATGATATATATACCTTTCACATAATATATATGTATAAATACATGTGTATGTTTATATGTTTTGACATTTTTTTTTTTACTCTATGTATATAAATAGATCATACTTGTGTGTGTGGGGTGTGTGTGAAAGAGAGAGAGAGAGAGAAAGATTGAGACTGAAGACATCATCATTCTTAATGTTAAAATATGGGCAATAATTTCATTAAATATAAAAGCAAGAATGATATGATCCTTGTATTGTTGTTAAAATATTTGCTTCCCCTTTTTACCAGGTTCCTTCCTACCCACTTGGCCATATAACATATTTGTTTCATAAAGTGTGAGTGGAAATGATGGCTTCATTTCCAAGTAGAATCTAGTTTTAATAATTATCCTATGTCTCAGATACTCTAATTTTTAATCTGCTAGAAGACCAATTTTACTCAAAGTCTACACCTGTATCCATGATCCTGGGATACAACAGAAATAGGCTCTTCAGCTAAACAGAGATAGGCAGGACTGCAAAAAGTTTTATCACCACAGCAAAACAATCTAATTGGCATGCCTAATATCACTTTTATTTAACATTCTTCTAGAAGTTGTGAAAATGGCAATTATTTAAGAGATGAAAAGAATGAAGTACAAATATAAAAACAGAGGAAACAGTTTTTTGTATGTGCAAAAAAATATGTATTTAAAATTTACAAAATAACCCTAGTAAAACGTAAATATTTTAGAAACAAAAAATTCTGAATTTAGGCATTTTTTATTTCCTACATTAAAATTTAGGCAATTTTTGAGAAACTTTGAGAAATGAGATTTCTCTCCTGCCAGTCACATATTTTTGCGGTGTGTAGGAAAGGTGGTAAAAGCCTTTTGATATCACAGGTTGTGAGATTTTCTTTCTCATGATAATAAAATGGCAGCAATTTCTACATTTCTACAAAATTTCAACCTGATCTGTAAATCTTGCATGTCACTCGGACTAAAAGTGGAAAATGCAGAACTGTCTGTTTGCTTCACCTATGCCTGAAAAACTTTAGCTAAAATAAAATATCTAGGTGTCAAATATTTTGCTTATTGACATTTGCTGTTGTCAATAAAAAATAGAGATGAACTTGTCTATTGAACCATTTCAAATAAAGTGAGATAAAATGGGCTCTCAACCCTGCCAGTCATCCTTTCTCCAGCTGAGATAAATAAGCCACTTTGTAAACAGTAAAATCTTCCATGTCATTCCCTATGATACTCCTTTTAGCACAGTGTTCAAGCTATATCACGCTAAGATATCAGTTAAACTACTATAAAACTGCTACAATAAAAGTGTTTAGGATAAATCAGGTTTAGTCAGAAGTCTAATAAATGGAAATGAATTCTACTCTTGACCGTAAATATATGTGGAAATTTAGTAAATAAAAACAAAGCATTTAACATTATATATGGGGAAAGAAAGAGATAATTCAAAAAATTGCCTGTAAGAAATGTTTTTTTTTTTTCTTAAGGGCTAGATTCCAATTCTAACTTTTCTAGACAAAACATTTTGTAAGTGGATCAATAATTTTAATGCATAATAATAAAAAATAATTATATAAATTGAAAATTTTTAAAAATGATGCTAGTGAGATGGCCAAGGAAGTGTAATAAATAATATGAAAGACATAAAATATTTTACAAATTGGCTACAAAGAAATTATAGTAGGAAATGTCAACAAGAAGTCAAAATATAAAATTCAAGACTAGAGTTTTTTGTTGCAGTTACATAATACAGTTAATGTCTTACAATCAAGGTACTCTTACAAACTCCATTAAATGAATAAACATTATAAACCAATTAACATGTAAATATATGATGGAAGAAGATATATTAAGTAGAAACCTCTACATAAAGAAATATAAAGTGTCAATAAGGACATGTAACAGTGTTTAAAAAGTTTAAAAGTCTCATGTGGATTACATGTTTTGTTGAAACAGACTATCATAACTACTGGTATCAGTACTTTTACTTGAAGGGAATTAAATTTTGCAAGTCATAATTTTATATGAGTCTGAATTTTCTACTAGTGAAATTATCTCTAGAATATTTTGCAAATAACTGACTGCAAATATCAGTGATCAATAACATGGATTGCATCAAATTATTAGGCCTGAAACTGGCAACAAATAGCTATTCATGAATAGAGACTGATTAAATAAAATTAGCTTAATTAACATATACAATATATTGTCTTTTAAGTGAAGTGGCTTAAAAGTAGTCTAAAGTTTAAAATATAAAAATGAAAACTAAATTGTAGAAAAGTATTGTGGATGTAATGCTTGTTAATCACAAACATAAACACACTTTAAAATTCACAGAAAAGTCCTGGGAAGGTGGAGAACCCATGGCATACAGGCATTTACAGAAAATAGATTATTGTGTAAGGAGTATAAAACATGTTTTTATTATTTGGAATATTTTGCTTAAAAAATAAGAATATCAATAAAATTAATAACAGGTTAATTCAATAGAAATTTATCATTTCAAAATATCTTGATAAATTATAGAAATTTTTTATTGATATTGCTTACATCTCTTTAGATTTTTGGACATTTTTTCTAAGAAGATGAGATGATAAACATTTTCTATGCTTCTAAATATGGTAATGCTATTCTAAAATAGTGAAAGTTTAAAGCTATATTTATATATATATTCTGAAATATAATTTATTATCATAAGATTTTCAATCATCTTTGAAATCTTCAATGTTTGGCTAACATCAATAAGGCCTTGTAAAAGCAGATACATAATATTCATTGAATTAGCTTCTTCAATTTTTAGTCTCTTTATGGTTCATTTGTTAATTTATATATTTTCATTCTGTTTTAGTACAAAACAAATATATATATAGTATGTTTTTCAGAATTTATTTTTATTTCTGTAATATTTTAGGAAAAAACACAGGTTTCTTTTTTGGGAGACTATGACAACAGCAAAAACATTTACATGATATAAATCGCTTCATAAGAGGCTACTACTCTTCTATCATTAAAATTATCTACAAAAGTAATTAATGACAGGTGAAAAAATATATATTTGACTGCAAGTTAAAATTAACATCAATACAATTATGATTTTAAAAATATACAAATATATGCAGCTTAATGTCACATGCCATTTAATATTAAATATGCACAAATTAGGGAACTTTCAAAGATTTCCCTATAATTTCTACAAATTTCTAGGAAACACTTATTCACTCTTTGTCAATCAAATTAAAAAGGGCTTCCAGATAATTTTTACATATAGTATAAAACAAGGATGTAATTTCATTCTTTTGCATATAGATGTCGCAATTTTCCAGCACCCACTTATTGAAGAGGCTTTTCTTTCCCCATTGGGTATTCTAGGTGCCCTTTTAAAGATTAGTTGATCATATATGTGTATATTAATTTCTGGGCTCTCTGTTGTGTTTCATTGGCCTGTATGCTTGTTTTTATGTTTTATACTGTTTTAATTACTACAGCTTTGGAATAATTTGAAATCAGGAGATGTGATGTCTCCAGCTTTGTTTTTCTGTGTTAAAATTTCTTTGACTATTTGGGGTCTTTTGTGGTTACATGCAAGTTTTATGATTGTACTATTTCTATGAAAAATGTCATTGAAATTTTGATTGAGAATGGCTTGAATATGTAGATCACTTGGAATATGAATATTTTAACAATATTAATTCCAATCTATGTACATGAGATACATTCTACTTATTTTTGTGTTCTTTAATTTATTTGAGCCCTATAGTAACCTCTAAAACAAAAATAGTTCTGTAATCAATAAGCCAAAGTTGATATAAATTAATTATTTAACTTCTTTTTTTACTTAAAAAAGAAAATAGAACGTAAAATGGGGAGGAAAGGACAAAAAAAAAAGATGGTATCAGTGGAAAACAAATATCAACTTTAATATTTTTTATACCTTGTTATGTCTGCACTTTTAAGTACATGAAATACAGTAATAACTCTTTTGTTATTATTTTGACTAATTCTAAGATGTGTGATAGGTCTTTGTCAATTTGGATTGATTGATATTTTCTCCTAGTTCTGGAATACATTTAAGTTATTTTGAAATATTTTCATCCACTTAGATCTTTGCTTTTAAGATATTTTAAGAGGGACCGAAACAATGGTCTATCAAAAAGACAATTATTCCCTGTAGCAGAACAGAACAATTCTGTTAAATCTAGGCAATGCTCAATGAATTATGAGACTTGTTTCATGCTGACTTTTAGAAAAGGCACCTCTATTCCTTTCAGGTGTTCCTTTCCTCAAATTCAGGTACTTTCTTCCCATTAACCTCCTACTGACTAGAAACACAAATACACAGAGGGGATGCTCTGCAGATCTCTGAAACCTTCTATATTTAACTCTCCTCACTGTGGTACTTAGTCCAGTGAACTCTAGTTGCCTTTTTCTCGCCAGATTGTCAGCTCTATCTCCTCCTCTCAGGGAATCTGATGGGATCCACCGTATTCCTTATGTTGCACTATAAAAAATCTCAAGGCCATTCTAACTGGCGTGAGGTGGTATCTCAATGTAGTTTTGATTTGCATTTCTCTAATGACCAGTGATGATGAGCATTTTTTCATATGTTTGTTGGCTTCACGTATGTCTTCTTTTGTAAAGTGTCTGTTCATATCCTTCGCCCACTTTTGAATGGGCTTGTTTGTTTTTTTCTTGTAAATCTGTTTCAGTTCTTTG